>ML787719.1:251141-270974 GCA_009831015.1 Picea engelmannii
TAGAAAATATGGCTTTATCCTTAGCCATATGATAAGATGCTCCTGAATCAATAAGCCACTCATCAGAAGAGGAAGTAGTAGTAGAAGTTGTATTGAAGGAAAAACCAAAAGCAGAAAGTGCATGTCCATGAGAAGAAGAAGAATAAGAAGAAGAATTAATACTGATGTTGTGCTTCTTCATCGATGCTTCTAAGGCTGCCATCTTCTTGAAACATTTGGACTCATCATGACCATGTTTATTACAAAAGTTGTAATGTCTGTTAGTATTCTTACTTTTATATTTTGATCCTTTGTCACTATTAGGAGCTGAAGTTGTCTGAGCGGGTTTGGGACCCTTAGGTTGTTTGTTGTTGTAGCGAGGATGTTGCTTCTTGGGATACTTGGTTTTATCTTTCTGCTAGGCAACTAAGGCTTTGTTTGAGGTACCTGCAGTTTTGATCACTCCAAGTTGTACAAGCTTATCTTCCTCTCTAATCAAAGAAGCACAAAAGGACTCAAGGATGGGTTTTACATAAGCTTTCCCTAGAGCCTCTTTCATGGCATAAAAGGTAGATACAAACACAGAATATGCACTACCTAGCTTAGAAAGAATAATATATATGCAACGTTGTTCCTCCATTATTATCTTACATTCTTCACATAAAATTTCGAGTCTTTTAAACTTAGATAGATAGTTTCCAAGGCAAGAAAAATCACTTGGACTCAAGGTCAGTATTTGAGTTTCCAACTATTTTGCTCGAATAATATTGAGTTTACCAAACACAGATTCAATCATGTTCCAAGTGTCTTCGGGGTCATCAATTCCTTGAAGGTGGTACCTTAAATCAGGAGAGATGGACATTCCAATTAGTCCACGTGCTTCATCATTCCTATTATCCCATTTGGATTTCTTATCATCATCAATGGGGGCTATTTCCTTTCCCAAGGTAATCCGGTACAAGCCTTTACTTCTTAATAAATCTTTCATATGGGATCTCCATTGGAAGTAGTTGTTGCTGGTAAGTAAGATATTACTTGTAGAAGCCATATTAAATATGAAAATAATGTGGATTTAAAAACCAAAACTAATGATCTTGATGGAAATATCTCGAAAAGTTATGCGGTTTTAAAAAAAACGACATTGAAAACGAACTTCCGATGTGAGAGTTATGCCCTTTAAAAAAAATGCATAAATGGTGACCAAATAACCATGTGATAGTGTAAGCTACTTTATGAAGTGACCCACTTTTATAAAGAGAAGTGGGGATCAATTTTACAATAAGGTTACATTATAATAGAAAAGTTGCATGCAAAATAAATAACTCTAAAATAAAATATAAAACTACTTATAGTGATTCACTTTTATACTTGAAGTGAAATGCACTTTACAATTTTTAACATGAACTTTTTCAAAAAAAGTAACAAATGGGAGAATGGAACTCAAGACCTCTTACTTAATAAGGCAAGTTTTAACCAAATGGTCTAGCAAAACATATTGTAATGTTCAGAAGGAGGATTGGGGGTGTTATTGTTATTGCTGTTGTGGAAGACGGCCTTGGAGAGCATGCTAAAAAAAAACTATTTTCACACAAGAAAAAAAAATTGCTTCTCGATGACAACAAGGGTTAGATCTCGGTTAGCTTACCCGAAAGATGCACCTTTTCCTATCTGTTTCTGATTTGCCGAGATTGCACAGGGCGTAGGGCAAAGAGAATATGCAGATCTAAAAGAGTAGCAACCCAGAAATAAAAAATACAAACTGAAATAAAATCAAAATGAAACTTTGCAGAAATTAAAAAAATGCCCATTCAAGCTTTATACCTCTGGATCTGACTGTAATGGTCGTATCTTGGGAAAACATAAACATTTTCGAGGGAAACGAAAAGTGTTCCTGAATGAAACGTGTGCTCTGGATGCAATGGAACAGTCCTCTCAACCCATAAATGTACGAAAATGCCAGAAAATGTAGATGAGGCACCTCGGCTTCACGATCTCGATCTCGATCTACAACAGGAGCGAGTATTCAAACAGGCTCTAATACCATGTTTGACAACACAGGTATTCCAACAGAGGATGAACACCTTTATTAACCACTCATATAACCAGATCGAAGATCAACACACCGATGTTTTCACGTGGTAAAACCCCTACGGGGAAACATCCACGACCCCAGCCAACGCGGCCACTTGGAGCAGTTTATTAATGCAAATAAAAAGATTATAGAGAGATTTTACAAGAGAGTTTCTCACAATTGATCATCGGAAAATGAACCTCCATGCTCTTTAAATAGAGATCATGGACCAATCGAGTGTTAAGACACAGATCAATGGCCGTTAAGATCGAGGAGAGTATGAGCCATCGGATCACTCTATGTCGGGAACATATCATGACCGTCGGATTTCCTAACTACAAATGCATACTAATGCATACTAAAGAAACACACTAAGAAACACACTTTTACCTAACGACATATTAGACCAAGTAGATATTAACTAACTCCTAAGTGTCTAAATATCCTAACATGCTTGAGGCACATCTTTGGTGCATGGTGTGAGATATACTCTTGGTACATGTATGAGTTGCATTTCTTTGTGATATTGATTCATGTTCGAGGCACTTCTTGATGAGGTTATGACACATGTTTGAGGTACATGCATTAGATATTGTTGAACATGCTCGAGGCATGTCTTGGTGATGCTTTTTCATGTTGAAGTACACCTTAGTGATGTTATGGTACATTGATTTGAACAATATATTGTCTATATTGGTATCTTGGTATCTTGGATATCTTGGTTATGCTTGAGGAACTTCATTGATGATATCTTATGGTACATGTTGTATGGCATGATTGAGATATATCAAGATTGATATGGTATATGGTTGATGCATGAGATGGTACAATTTTGATACATGGTTGATGTAGGTGATATGGTAGATGGTTGATGCATGGTATGGTACATGTTATGGTACAGGTTGATGTACATGGTATGGTACATGTTTCGATACATGGTTGATGTACATTGTATGGTACAGGTTCTGGTACATGTTGATGTACATGGTATGGTAATGGTTTTGGTGTCCATGTGAGTGGATATAGTTATAGTTGATTGATGATGATATAACAATGACAATGATGGTGATAGTGACGATGACAGGGATAGTGACAGGTTGGTTGATTGGTTGATCATAAGGAATAGGTTGATGTGACAGAGTGACAATGATTGGTTGATGTGATAGTGATAGTGACAGGTTGGTTGATGACAATGGAAGTTACAGGTTGATCAGTGGTAGTGACAGTTTGAGTCTACATTTATATTTCAGGGTGGCAGGACAAGGAAAGGAAAGGGGGTTATAGCCTCCTTCCGGTTGGTTCTAGAGAACTCTGGGAGTTAGAGCTTACTTCATGTTGGCCTATAAATCAGGGGGTCGTAGCCTTCTTCTGGTTGGAGCCAGAGAACATAGGGATTTGGAGCTTCCTTCATGTTGTAGCTTGTAAAATAGGGGGTTGTAGCCTCCTTCCAGTTGTAGCTGGAGAATTCATGAAGTAGTAGCTTCCTTCAAGTTGGTCCTTGTAAATCGAGGGGTTGGTGCCTCCTTCCAGTTGGTGTTGGAGAATTGGGAAGTTGGTTCTTTCTATGAATGTATTCTTTATATATAAGAAATCATTCTGTGCTTTTCTCCCATTTGGGTTTCCACGTAAACTCTGGTGTACTGTGCATGCGGTTATTTTATGTGATGATATTGTTTATGGTTATATGCTCATGATATATTGAATGCAATCATAAATGATATACTACTGATAAATTTGAATTTAATATGTTGTGATTGAAACTGGTAAAAAGTGATCATACTGATTCACCCCCCCTCCCAGTATTCCAACAAAACATGTACAATGGAAATTCAAGCAGTACAAGATGAGGGAATATGGGATACTTATGCATAAAAACATAATTTATGTTCCTGATTCTAGAGAAATTAGGAATTTGGTATTAAAATAAATGCATAATGTTCCATATGTCAGATGTCCTGGTTATCAGAAAATAATTGTAGCAATAAAAACCAATAATTTTGGCTAGGAATGAAGAAGGATGTTGCATATTACATTTCTATATGTATGGAATGCCAGAGAGTGAAAGATGAGAATAAACACCCAACGAGTTTTCTACAACAATTGCCAATTATAGAGAAGAAATGGGAAGTGGTAACCATTGATTTTATTACTAAATTTCCCAGGACAACAAGGCAACATTGTTGGTTATAGTTCACTCATGCTTCCATTCTTGGGCTGACCCAGGTTCAGATCTACTACGGTTTCCAACAAAACCCCCCTAAAATGATCCGCTCTCTTGGTAAACCAGAAGGAAACACAACACACATGATGCATTGTATAGTCTCACCTGAGATAGTTCTTATGGGTGGCTGCAACGCTCATGTGCTTGTAGCCCGGGAAATGAGTTGAGGATCTATGATTAAACTCTATAGTTTTCGGTTATTACTTTAAAATTTAGCTTATAGGGGATACCCTGTCATTCTTGTTCATGCATGTAAAGTAGCAGATCTATCTAGTCATTCACACATTTGTTTAACATCTAATCATCAACAACAAAAGAGATACATAACATTCAATCACATAACACATGATCTAGCATGGTTCAACCCTCCTATGCTACATCCACAAAGATTTGGCTACTCTGCTATTTTATTATTATGGTTCCAAAACTACAGTGCCTCACACATTACAAATATCCATCAGAACATGTCAAGATCTACAATGAGGTGGACTAGATCACACCAGGCTCCTCATCCTGTGATCTAACCCTCAAGATCAACCTTATTTCCTCTCCTCAGCTCAACAACTTACAAGATAGATCAAATTCTACAGACATTCAATCTTCTTACAACATTGTAACAATGACTAACAACATGACATCCAACTCCAAACTGAAGAAAGCGAACGAACCCCCACTGAACAACCCCTCACCTAAACCTCCTAGGTGCATTTTATACATGTTTTTGGCTTACTAGCCATTACATATTCTTACCAAAACCCTAACCATATCATGGCTAGGTCTCCTTGCATGTGTGGCTCGCGTGCTTTCCTCTCCTACATGCGTGCCTGTCTTGCACGTGCTGCTTTTCCTACATGCGCGTCTACCTTACACGCGCTTCTTATTTTGCATGCACATCCGCCTCCCACGTCATGATCTTCCCTCAAAACTGGGCCTACACTCAACAGGCCCCCAACACTGACATCGTGGCTTGTCCCGATTCACTGCCTAACTCCAGTGTTTGTCACTGCTTGTGCCAGTGCTTCATACATATGTACTATCCATTGGAACTGCTCCTGAGCTTGGCTACTCTTTACCTAAATGGCTTCGACCACCTGCGTAGTGACTGGTGGTCGTAAGATCTTGCCCCCCTCCAAGCCTATCTGTTCGAGGTGTACTTTCACTGCGTCGATTTCCACGACCAACTATTATTCCGTTTCCTGTAGAGGCTCCAACTGATCCTGTCGTACGATCTTCTGTGCCTGCACAACTATTTCTTCTGCCTAAAGGTTCTTCATTTCTGCGACCATCTTTATCTTCTCTGGCAGTGACATTGTACGTTGTCGCTACTTGACATCTGCCATTACTGGATACAATTTATCTTCCTTTCTTTATAGATCTTGTAGGATTCCATCCTCTAATAGGTGTGTCCATAGCTAGCTACTCTTCTCCAACAGTTCCACCACTCTATGTATGTTCTGCGCGATGTTTTCTACAACTGCTATCATGTATTTGTCTCTTTGCGCTCAGACTGCTGGGGGAGTCGTAGGTACTACGCACTCCTCCAGTTCCTTGATCTGCTCTTTATATTGTTGCATATTATGTGCTATCTTCTCCTCTGAAGATGCTTCCTCTAATGTTGTGTCATTTGATATGGCTTGAAATACTGCATTTATCTGGGTCTCCATCTCATCCACTTTTTGTTGCACTATCTCTTTCTTGTTCCCTTCCTGGCTGATGGCTTCCTTTAGCACCATATTTCCTTCCTGCTCTATTTGTAGATTCGTCATGTCAGACCTTGCTCTGGACTGAATCTCTTGCGCGACGCTAAATGTTAACTTATACACCACCTTTGTTGGTATCTTGGGCAACTCCAAGTCCAATGTTTCGATATCCTTCGCGGGATTTTGCGTTGTTTCCTCATTGATGAACAACATATCTAGTTTTATGATAAAGTTATCACTTCTCTGGGTTATGATTTGTACTGTCTCTCCAACATGTGCTCCCTCTCTAACTAGTGTCAGTTTATCCTTTTGTTGTTGTTCTACCTTTATCCTGAACCGTTCTAGCACAATTTTTACCTCTTGTACCTATTCCAAAATTGAAGCTCGATGGTTTTCTGCATTTTCCCATACTTTTGACAGTCAATATTCTATTGTCGTGGCTATCAACTCTTCGTAATCTGTTGTCAGTGATGTTTCCATTTGTTTCCTATGGGCCTTTGCTTTCTTCCTGGCGCCACTTGCTTTCTCCCCTGTTCTCTTCCTTTGGGCCCATGGTTGTTCAGATGCTTCTGGCATCTGTGTATCCATGTCGGTATCCTACTCAACTTCTTCGTCCATGGCTACATCTTGTGCCTCCGTCTATAATTCCTTTGCACTCACCTATCCTGTCGGTCCTCCCGGTTCATGCTCTGTAGCCTGTGGAACCTGTGTAGGACCATGTTGTGACTTCTTTTGTGTCTTAGTTTTATTTTGAATTGAGTTGATTTCCCCCACTGTACCTATTGTTGTTTTCTTTTTCTGGCTAGCGCCATTTCTGTCGATCTACTGTGCGAGGAATGTGCTACCCTGCGTCTGGATTTGTACTTTTGGTGTTGCTATTGTAATCTCTATCACTTTTCACTCCTATTGACACTCTTGTACCTCCATGTGGATGTCCCACGTCGTCACACAATACTTCAGCTACAACCACTCCTTGGTTGGGTCCTTCTTTTCCTGTAGCCACATGCTATGACGTGATTCCCGAAAATTCGCTATCTGTCCATACTCCTGGACATTTTCTGGTGAGATCCTCCATGTATCCACCAATATGTTCTGGATCTTTGTTAAGTATTGAGTGAACATGTCATTATTGTTTTTCTTTACCTTGGGATATGTTGTGCTTTGCAGCGAAGTGTAGTGCGCTGCGCCACATTTGCATGTCCTTGGCAGGAACATCGTGTATGTGGGTTCATGCCACCCCATAAGTGCAATGAGGATGAGTAGCCACGAGTAGTGGAACTCAGATCCCTAGTCTTTCACATCCTTACAATCTTCAAGGAATGAGTTAAGTAGATACGGGGCCCAACTCATCAAGCTCCCCTTTGCGCACTATGCCACATCCGCTACTACTCTCGCGGGCACTTCTTCTTTTCGACACTTGTGCATTAATTTGCAACTGAGCAATCTGGTTGCAAATCATGTCGTAGGATCATTGATGTCGTTTATCCTGATAAATATGTTACCCCTCTCTGCTCCATACGTTGTTTTGATCTCATATGAGATGGATTTCACCTTAGTCTTGTCTTCTAGCTATTTCTCCAGCTTCTCCCCATCTGTGGGTAGCCCTGTAATCTTTGCGATGAGGTCAATGTTGATCAACACTGGCCTATCCATCCACAATATGCCTCCGTGTACCCTCGCTAAAAACTGTTTAACACATCCGTTTATGTGTTTCTTGTGCCTGAAGTGCGGTATGTCTAATAATTTCATGATGTCGATGTTGTACAGTCCCAAGATCCACTGTGCATTCTCCAATAGTGGTGTGCATGATGGGCCCTCTCCCCTCCTCTCTAGGTAGCTCTGCAGTTCCAAATATGGGAACGTGGAATCAGAGACATCATCGTTGGAGTATTTAAGGCTATCGACTCCTCCTACCATGTTATCCCTGATCTTCAATTTGTTGGGAATTTTTGGCATTACTATACCTATTTCTGCCTGTGTGCCTTGTACGCCCTACACACTACTTTCTTCTCTCATCTTCTTCTTCCCTTATGGGAACGATACCCCACCCTCTTGCTCTGTTTCCTGCTTTGGTTCCGGCTCTAGGCCCTGCTGTGTGGAATCCATGGGTGGTTCTGCTTCCTGTGGCCCTTTTCCCTTGGACGCGTCGGATTCCGCCTGTTCGGTGTCCTCTACCAGCTTCTCGGGCTCCTATGCGGGTTCCTGCTCCTCCTCCACATCTAATGTGGTTTTCTCGTACTCCGGTGTGTAGATTTCATCCACATCCACTACTGTGGGCATCTCATTGGTTCTGGTTTGTAGTACTTGCGTGCTACTCTATGTGTTTCGTCTGGTTCTTCTTGGTGCTCCAACCCTCGATGGTGACATGGTGGTGAAATTTGAATTACAGGCTCTCAACTCGATAGATGGTAGTGCAAATTTACACTCTATCACTCTTCTTCTTGGATCGACGTTTTTCTTCTTAGAAAATAACACAATAGGTCAGTTTCCCCCCTCTTTCTGACTTTATAGCGGGACGTGGAAGTGATAGCTGTGTCACACTGATAGTTGTCACTTTTTCACTTTTCATTGTGTTTCTTGCGCACTGTACCTTTCTACCTGTTAACTGCTCTTCTGCGTGTTGTGTTTTCGAACCCTAGTTTTCTTGCAACACTTTGTTCCGTCCGCCCAATTATATTTTGTCAAGGCCCTCCATGTGCACTAAATTGTTTTTATTTTTATCCTTTTTACTTTTTACGGATTTTTTTTCTCTCTCCCTTAATTATACTATAATACACTATATACATATTTTCTTACTACGTGGTACCTTACTAAGCACCAAGAGGTCTAATTTCCCTATATAGTTTTAGTCGACTCCCATTAACCATTCCTCTGCGTTCTGTGCCTCGTAAATCTTTCAACTGTACAACTCCCCCATCTGTGATAGTATTTACTTCATATGGTCCCAACCAATGCATTATGAATTTTCTTGGGTGCTGAAGAAATTTACTGTCATACACCAAGACTAGGTCTCCCTCCTTGAAACTCTTCCTTTTAGTATGTCTGTAATGCCAAGATTTGTCCCTTTCTTTCTGTACTTCCTGGTGAAATCCTGCTAGAATCCTATCTTCTTCCATCACCATAAATTGAATTAGCCTTTCTTTTACTACGCCTCATTCTATCATGTTGGTGATTGCTGCTACCCACAGACTAGGTACCAACAATTCTAATGGCACCACTGCTTCTTGTCCATACACCAACCTGAATGGTGTGTGACCTGTCAAATTTTTACATGTAGTCCTATATGCCCATAATACTGCTGATATCTTCAAGTCCCAATCATCCCTGTTGACATTGCAGATCTTTGTCAATGAATTCTCTAGGATCTTATTAAAGGCTTCCACTATTCCATTTGCTTGAGGGTGATATGGTGTACTCTTTTGATTATAGACTTCAAACTCTTTAGTCATATCCTTGATAGTACTATTGATGAAGTGAGTGCCTTGGTCACTCATCAAAATCCTTGGGCATCCAAATATAGTGATCACTTGCTCAAATAGGAAGTATGTTGTTTTCTCTGCATTGCAATATTTTACTGGTGCTGCTTCTGCCCATCTTGTTAATTACTCTGTCACAGTAATGATATACCTTGCTCGTGACCTCTTTGTTGGTGGATTAATTGGTCCCACAAAATCTATTTCCCATTTGTCGAATACTTGCAAGTTTACTTGTGGTCTCAGGGGCATCTCGTCCTATCTATTAGGTTTTCCAACCCTCTGACATACATCACATCTTTGGTAGTAGTCCTTTGCATCTCTATGAATGGTCAGCCAGCATAGTCCTACGCGCAACACCTTCTGCGTGGTAGATTTTCCTGCATAATGTCCTCCAACTATTCCCTCATGGGCCTATTCTATAATCCTAGGCCTCTCATGTTCTAGTACACATATTCTCAAAATGTAGTCTGCTCCCATATTGTATAAGTGTCCTGCAATCAATTGATAATATGCAACTCTAAATACTAGATTTTTCTTCTGCGCATTGTTGAATTCTTGTGGCGTGTTCCCTGTACTCAAGTATTGAATGATGTCAACAAAATATTCATCAACTACTTGGACTGAAAATAACTGTGCATCAGGGAAGTTGTCCTCTAGATTCGTAGGTTCCTCTCCATTGGTGATCCTTGACAGGTGATCAGGTCCTGCTTTCAACTTCCCTATTTTAACTATCACTTCAAAGTCAAATTCCTGAAACAACATTAACCATATACAAATTCTCCGCCCCAACACTGGCTTATTGACTAGGTATTTGAGAGCAACATGATCTGTGAACATTTTAAAGTGTTTCCCAAGTAGATAGTGTCTGAACTTCTGCAATGAATATACCATTGCTAAGCCTTCTCTTTTTGTAGTATTGTAGTTCTGCTCTGACTCTGACAATTTTCTGCTCGCAAATCCTATAGGATGGTCTAACTCTCTTGCTCCTGGCTGCACTATAATAGCTCCAAGTGTTATCTCTTATGCATCTACATGCACATGAAATGTATTTTCCCAATCTGGGAATACTAGTATTGGTGTTGTTTCCATTTTCTCTTTTAGAATGTCCAATCCTAGCTGACAGTCCCCATTCCACTGAAATTTACTATCTTTCCTCAATAGTTTCTCCATCAGCGCAACGATCTGCACATACCCTTTTATGATTTTTTTGTAGTAGCCCGTGTGTCCCAATGTTGCTCTCAAATGACGTACTGATTTTGGTGGTGGTAAATTGACAATCACTGTAATCTTGGCAGGATCTACTAGAAAGCCTTGTTTTCGCACTGTATGGCCCAATAGTATCCCAAAAGGTTTCCCAAAGATGCACTTCTTGATATTTAATGATATCTGACACTGCTTGCATCTTTCCAACATTAGCCTTAATACCTCTACATGATCTTTCAACATACTATAGACTGTCCATACTTCCAAAAACTGATGGATGAATTCTTTGAATGAAACTATGACTACTCTTGAGAATATTGTTGGTGCATTCTTCATTCCAAAAGGCATGACTGTGTACTGGTAGGATCCCCATTCTGTAGAAAACGTGGTCTTGTACCTATCTTCTGGGGCTATCTTGATCTGATGGTAGCCTGAGAATCCATTTGTGAATGAGTATGCTTCCTGGCCTCCTACATTCTCTAATACCTCATCTGTGAAAGGGGTGGGAAAAGGGTCATGTAGGCAAGCTTCATTCAATTTCATGAGATCTACACAGATCCTTATCCCTCCCTGCTTCTTCTCTCGAACTACCATAGGGCTTACCCATTCAGATTCCTCCGCTGGTTCTATGATTCCAACCTCCAACATTCTGTCAATTTATGCTTTTACTTTTTGCTTATATATTGGGTTCAGTCTATATGATCGTTGTCTAACTGATTTAGCCTCAGGTTTGAGAGGTATATTCATCTCTCCTAGCTCTCCTACTATGCATTTCATCTTTGTAAAGGTTGTTGGGAACAAGTAATTGTACTTGCGCAACAACTTTGTTATTCTTTCTACTGTTTGTTCATCCCACTAATCTCCAATGCTGGCCATTTTGGGATTATCATTTGTCCCAATATTTACTTTCTTCACCTTGATTGGAACAACAAATACTTATGATTCGAGAGATAGACCTTCCACCTCCCTTTCTCCTTCAATTTCTGTAATTTGAATGTTGCATGGGTCATCTTCATCTGGTGCTTCTTCCTGCACATGGTAGCATGACAATATTTCTTTCACTGTGTGTCCATTCTGTTGTTGATACTCTGTTATAAGTTCAACCTCTGGTTCTTGAATGAATATTGCCCCTTTAATTTGTTTGAGTGTTGAATCCATGTTGGGGTTCTCATGTTCAAATGATAAAGTGACTATAAAATTATGATGTAATGTTGTCCATTCTGCAGTGCCTCTGCGCAATTCCTGGTCTACATACCCATTTTATGGAATTCCTTCCAATGTGTGAATAAAGTGGTGAGGCCATTCTTCTGGTGGTGTCATTCTCCATAGTGTTCTGTACTTATCCAAGTGTTCAGATGGTGTCCCTTTTCTGTCATATCTCTGCAATTGATTGCTTCCCTGTTCTGCGCCAAATCTGATGCACAATAATCTCTTACATTGGTACCAGTCCTTGACTGTCTCTTTGTGCGCACCCCACCATCTTGCAGGTGTTTCCTTGAGTGCTATATCCAGATCTAAGAGCCTATGATTTTATAGCACTTCATCTTCGTATCTTGTTAGGAATTCTTCTAATTCATTCACCCCATGAAAGCTGGGAGGTTCTCTTATCTCTGTACCTGCCCATCTTACTACGCGGTTTATTCTTGCGCACCTTCTTGTGGAGACTTCATGTAATCTCTGCTGCCAATTCTCCAACCCTGTATCTAAGTATGACACGCATGACGTGATACTTCTCCAACTGAGTACCCCATATGCAGTTGGATTCACATAATATTCTTCTCGTGCGGTGGTTCTGTATAAATGGTTGATTTCCTCCAGGTCTAAACAAGTGGGTTCTACAAACCTTTCTCCTTCTTATGGATCTAGTGGCGCAACGACTCTATAGTACTCTCTTGACTGAATGTCATCTTCCTCATCTTTAGATTGATTATGGTTTGATTTTAAAACACCCAATCCAAGCCAAACGATGTTGGATAAGGTGTTGTGCCATCCACTATTTCTATCACTTCGAAATCGGCTTTAGTGTGCACTCCATCCAGATCTACTGTCACACCCTTTAGCCTCCCTATTGATAGAACCCCGTGTTGATTTTCTAGTTTGAGCTGAACAGGTGAATATCCTAATGTGGGCTCTCCCATACATTGCCATGTCTTCTTGGGTAGTACATTCACTTCGGAGCCTAAATCTAGTATAATATCTTCCATGTCAAAATCTCCAATGTTGGCGTTCAGTTTTAACTCTATGCTTGTTCTCCTCCTTGTATGCAGATGATTAACTGTTTTCTTCTCAAGATTTCCCTCTACATATGTGTTACATCTTTCTAACATGTTTTGTAACACTTTAAAATATGATGGATCATTTAGTAGTTTAACACAGGATTGCATAAAAGCCTTTATGGTACTTACTTGTCCTAGAGGTTTCTCTTCATCAGTGTGATCCAACGATGAAGGCATATCCTACGTTGGTACGTCCTGGGTGTGTTGTGCAGTTCATATAGATGAAATTCCTGGCTTCAATAATTCTTGTCTAGCTTGCTTAGATGAAATGCCTGGCTTCAATAATTCTGCGCATCAAACTACTTTTGTGGTTCAGAAATCTTCTTCACCAATTAGTGTTGTGTTGGATCTTGTCTTACTGCGTCATCTCCTATATTAGCTCCTCCGCACATAACTATGTTGATATTTCTTCCATCATCCCTCGCTTCTGCAAAAATCCATGGAAAATTTTGATCGTTCTGATTTCTCTTTTCTTGGATCTTCCCCAATAGTGTCGGACAATCTTCTATGTCATGGTCAGATGCGCGAAAATACATACATGTCACCGGTGGAAGTGGAAATTCTCTTGTATAGTGTCATATTTGTTGATAGTTATGGAATACCACTGGTCCTCTGCCTCTTCCAAAGCCTCCTCTACCTCATCCTCCACCCCTGTAGCCAACTCAATCTCCTCGCGGTGCATTGTACTAGGGCACTTGGTTATACTATGCAGGATTATACTATGGTTGCACGATATTGTAGTACGGCTGCAGAGTGTTATATTGTTGTGGTGTAGTGTTGTATGGGGATGGTACTTGGTTAAACTGTGGTTCATATTTCCCTGTCATCATCTCTGCATGCACCCTATAGGTGTCTGATGTTCTTTCCCTCATCAGCTCCATTGTCCTGCAATCTTTGTCATCATGGCCTACTGAATTGCAGAAGTTGCAATATGAACTCTTAGGCATGGTCTGGTATTTCTGAATCATTGGAAAATGATATGGATCATGCCCCTATGTCTTACATATTTCACACCATATTCCTCCTATCGAAAAATGGTTTGGTAGTCCCGTTGCCATGTACTGCACGAATTTTGGGTATTCATTCTTATGATGTCCTTATGTCCTACATGTGGTACACCAAACGACTTATCTTTTGTCCTTACTCTTGTTCTGGTTTAGTTGAAATGTTAGATTCTTCAGGTCCTCCTTGAGCTCCTCTATTGTTGGATATATATTTTGATATTGGTTCTCTTCTAGTTGCAAGGCTGCATGTAAATCCTCTTCCTGGGTCTGAAAATTTTGTTGTCTCAAAGGGTATTTCAAATGTGGTAGTATTGAATTCACAAACAAATGCCTATGCTGCATATCTGTCATGACATACTTGAGATTTCCCTTCAATTGTTTGAATATCTAGTCTATCTCCCAGACATATTCTCCTAGTTTCTTTCTGATCTCTATCATCTCATTCATGTATTGATCTTCTGAGCTAGGCTTCTGGAATTCATTTATCAACAAATTCTTGATATCCACAATCGTTCTAGTTGTTCTTGGTGGAATGTTTGCAACTAAGCTCATGTACCAATCCAGTGTGCGGTATCTTAGCGTGATGGGTAACTGTCCAAGTTTGGTATCCTCATCTGTGATATGCTTTTCTTCCCAGATCTTTTCACAGATGAACAAGTGTTTCTCAGGGTCCTCCGACGCCTCTCCCTTGAATTATGGTAACCTGATGGTGGGATCATGTCCTGCCATCCTGAATGCTAAAATACTACCTCCGTGCAGTGTAGATCCTTGACTAATACTTGTTGAACTGGATCCCCCATTTGTTTCTCCCCATGTAGATGTACTCCTTGTTTCATTTCTTCCACTGAAATTCGGTTGTCTAAACGATGGTGTTCTTTATGGTGTATTAGTCACACATGGGTTTATGGGTTCCACACTGACACTGATATGGATAGGAGTTATGCCTTCGGTTTCTACTCTTGGACCTCTTTTATTCCTTTAATATGTCATGCGTAGGATTTCCTCAATCTGATCCACAACCCAAATATCCTCTACCTCTTCTTCATCACTTTCCAAGCCTTCCCTCACGACTATGGCTCTCTTCTTGTTGTTCAATATCTTATATTGGTAGGGTAATCCACTGTGCGTTCTTCCAACTATTTCCATGATATACTTGATCTAGTATTCCTCCATCATGATTGGATCCAAGGCCTCCTCCTTCTTTCCTTTATCCATCTCTTCCTCCATTTCTCCGTCTCATGTCAGTGCTTCCCCCGTTCCCCCATGCACGTAGGGAAGTTTAGCTTTCTGAGTCCATTGTCATTACACCTTTTTTATATAGTAACATCTTGATGGAAGTATACAATGATTTGATATACCTACCTCTAGGTACTTTCAATAACTCTTGCTCTGCTGCACTGTAAGACTTCACAATATCTACTGCAAATTTTGTGATAAATCCTGCAACAATGTTGTCTAACCAGAAATCTACTGCTCGTGTGAATTTATTGTCAACCTGTTGTAACTGCACGATCTCCCTATAATTCCATTGTAGCTGTCTGATTCGATTTGTAGGATGGTTTTCTTTCAACCTCAATATCCACTCCTGCAACACATGCGGGAAATCACAGAAAAATACTTCATGCTAGTCGTTGAATACATACTTGTCCAAATATTTGCATGGTGTTAACTTCGGGTTTCTGTTATCTTTCAGCGCAAATTCCAGCTCCTTTGTTTTCAACCAGCTCTTGATCTCTGCCTTCGTTTGGTTCCATAGTGTCAACATCCTATTTTATATTATCATTCTTTTAACATTGCGTCACCAAATCTGACATTCTTTTCACGATTCTTTGACAGATCTCATTCACTCAATCCCTTTCTATTCCAACTAACAACATAACTATTTGTTTGTTATAGTTCACTCCCGATGCCATTCTTGGGTTGAACTAGGTTCATATCTACTATGGTTTCCAACAAAACCCCCCTAAAACTATCGACCCTCCTGGTAAACTAGAAGGCAACATAACGTACAAGATGAACTGCACAGTCTCACCCGAGATAGTTCTTATGGGTGGCTGCAATGCTCAAGTGCTTACAACCTGGGAAATGAGTGGGGATATGCGATTAAACTCTGTAGTCTTCACTTATTACTTTAACATTCAACTTATAGGGGATGCCTTGCCATTCCTTTTCATGCATGTAAAGTAGCAGATCTATCTAGTCATTCACACATTTGTTTAACATATAATCATCAACAACAAAAGAGATACATAACATTGAATCACATAACACATGATCTACCGTGGTTCACCCCTCCTGAGCTATGTCCACAAAGATTTTGCTGCTCTGCTCTTTTATTATTATGGTTCCAAAACTACAATGCCTCATGCATTACAACTTCCCATCATAATAGGTCGAGATCTACAATGAGGCGGACTAGATCACACCAGGCTCCTTAGCCTATGATCTAACCCTCAATATCTCCCTTATTTCCTCTCCTCAACTAAATAGATTACAAGATAGAAAAGATTCTACAAACATTCGGTCTTCTTACAACATGGTAACAATGACCAACAACATGACATCCAAATCCAAACCGAAGAACCCGAACAAACCCCCATCGAACAACCCCTCACCTAGACCTCCTAGGTGCCTATTTATACATGTTTTTGGCTTACTAGCCATTACATCTTCTTACCAAAACGCTAACCCTATCGTGGCTAGGTCTCCTTGCATGTGCACCTCACATGCTTTCCTTGCCTGCATGCACATTTGTCTCGCACGTGCTGCTTTTCCTGCATGTGTGCCTGCCTTACATGTGCTTCTTCTTCTGCAAGTGCATCCACCTTCCACGTCGTGATTTTCCCTCAAAACTGTGCCTACTCCCAACAAATATGATTAAATAATGGTAGTGGTGGATAAATTGACAAAGGGTGCTCATTTTTTCCAGTGAAGATGACTCATACAACAACTAATATTGCATAAATTTATATGAGGGAAATTTCTAGGTTGCGTGGAACACATAAGGAAATTGTTTTAGACAGAGATACACAATTTACTTCAAATTTTTGGAGACAATTATTTAAGGTATTTGGTACAAATATGAAATTTAGCACAACATACCATCCACAATTAGATGGGAAGACAGAGACAGTAAACCAAGTGATTAAAGACATGTTGAGAATGTATGTGATGGATAAGCCATCTAAGTGGGAAGATTACTTGCATTTGGTTGAGTTTTCCTACAATAATGGGTAGAAATATTCATTGAAGATGTGCCCTTTCGAAGCTTCGTATGGTAGAAAATGCAATACTCCAGTGATTTGGGATAACCTAACAGACATAATAGTACTTGGGTTTGAATTTCTTAAGGACATGGAAGACCAGATGGTCAATATTAAGAAGAAATTGAAAGCAACATAAGACATACTTAAGAGTTATGCAGATAATAATAGGATGACTAGATAATTTAAAGTGGGAGAGAATATATTTTTGAAAGTAAATCCCAAGAAGATCTCATTGAAGTTGGGTAGTTGTACCAGGATTGTAGCCATATTTTGTTGTCCATTTTATATACTGGATAGAATTGGGCCATTTTCATACATGCTTGCATTTCTTGCTTCTATGAATGTGCATAATGTATTTCATGTTTCTTTCTTGAAAAAGTACGTGCATGATCCTAACCATGTTATTTATTGGAATTTTATTTAGGTGGAGCCAAAAGGAGACTTTCAGGTCCATCCAATGCACATATTGGACATAAAGGTCAAGGTGCTCAAGAATCAAATCATAGAAATGGTAAAAGTTCAGTGGACCTGCTACGGCCCTAAAGATGTTATGCGGGAAAAGTACCTGCGATTTTTTGAATACTTTTGAAATTTTTATTCTTTTTTGTATATGCATTGAGGACAATGATAAAATAAGGGGGAGGAGAATGTAATACCCCAGTTTCGAGTCCTCATATTAATAATGCATTTTTCTTGTTTATTGATGAGAGGCCAGAGTGCCTAAACAACTGAAAAGGTCAGAGAGCCTAGGGAATGTAATACATTTAATACTTTTAATAATAAAATACATTATTGGATACAATATGGACAAGGACAAAAGTTATAGAGGGATATGATTCGACGAGAGAGGGGGGTGCTGAGGGTATGAGCCTTTATATTTTTATTTTTTCCCTTGATTTTAGTGAGTAAGGAAAGGGTCACACTAGTCTCTTTGAGAGGCCATGTATTCCTCAGAGGTGATATATAAGACCTGCATGTGGGTTGTTTGGGGGTTACTTCTTGTTGCCTAATTTTGTTACTTCATTTTTGGGGTTACTGATTCATTTTGGCCACCTGAGTCTTGTTCATCATTAATTCCCTTATTGCTCATGTTGGATTTGGTTGTGGGTTGGGGGAGACAAGTTTTTGTAGGTAGGGAACCGTGGTTGTTCACTATAGGAACTACTGGTGTTCCAACAAAGATTTTATGCCTATGTGCATGAGAATGATGATAGTAATTCCAATACTATCTGCAACTGAGAATCAAGGTGAACATCTCGAGGGCTACATGGCAATGAAGGGGGTTGATTCTCTTGGGTTGTGAAAGATGATGGGAAAGAGAGCTAGTAAACTGTGATTGATGTATGGTTGAGAAAATACGAGAGTTGATTTTCCAGGATGGTTGGGAAAAATAGAGTCATCCTAGGACCCTTCCTTGTGGATTAATAGCCCTATCTTGGGGGTGGCCTACTGCTGAGATATAGAAAAATAGCTTTTAAGGTTGGGTGGAACATTCGACATTCGTATCCAATTAGTGAAACTCTTTTTAAAATATAAGTCTCTCTGTGTTTCTCTGTGATTTTATTTTGTTGTTTATTTCATTTATCTTTGTGATAGTTTAAGACATGCTAAGCGTTATTTAATAATTGTTGTGCATGGCCTGTAGGATTTATTGTTCAATCATGCGTGTTTCTTGTTATTGCAATTACGTTATTATGTCCATTATTTCCATAAGAAAGGTATCATAACTTCAAAATCGTCTCAGGAGTGCGAGTTTTTGAAGCACCTTGGAAGTGGGATGTGTCACATAAAATCTTGGATTGCCCACCTCTAGTAGAAACCTTCACTAAAAATGAACAAGGGAGAAGTGGTTCTGTGAAAACCTCCACTAATTGGTGATTTCCATATAGTGACGTGTTCCTTTAGAAATGTCTCTATCTATATATTTTGACAATAATCTTCTTTCGTTGTGAGGTGCTTATGAATATGGAAATTAAATAAACATTATTGGTCTAGAACATGCCTGACATGGATTTGTGAAAGGTCAATTAAGGTGGTGTCAAATTTTAAGAATAAAAGATATATGTTTTTTTGTAGTTCTACCTTTGGTTTTAGTGTAACGAAAAAAAAAGTGTTGATCGTTTGTGCCTCTACCCCTATGCATTTACAAACATAACCACACACAAAAGTTTGCGAGCACATATATAGGTAAACAAGTATTATGAAAACAAAAGATGTTTATGTGTCTATGTATTAAATGTGTGTATGCATGGACTTCTAACTATATAACCTCTTTCTCTTTATGTTTATTGTAGTCTACATCATATAAGAAATGTATTATTTAATACAGACGATAGTTTGCATTATATGGGATCTGCATTGATCTATGCAAATTGGTGGCTCTTCATAGTTGATGTGGTTTAGGTTTCAAATGTTGTTTCAACTAGAAAAAATAAGGTGTGAGTATACATGTTCTTGCATTGTAAAGAATCAATTTAGTTTCCATTTGTACATGTGCTTGATTATCTTTTGATGTTCCTACAAGTCCTATTTGAAGAGTTTGATAAACCCATTTGAGATAGATAATGTAAACAAAATATTAATACATAAATAAACAATATCACATAATATTTTACACAAATATTTACCATGGAAACC
>ML787719.1:271074-314237 GCA_009831015.1 Picea engelmannii
AGAGAGAGAGAGAGAGAGAGAGAGAGAGAGAGAGAGAGAGAGAGAGAGAGAACTTACAATGCACATTCCTTTTTGCAACATTCCTATAAAAGGGAGAGGTAAAACTTGTTATCACCCAAAACAATTTACTATAAACATACCCTGCACGAAATCCTTGAAACTAGGAAGAAAAAATGTCAATGCGATTAATGGGTGTTAGCAAAGTTTGTTAGAAGAATAGCTCATTTTCAGAGGATCTATGGTATCATGACAACCCTATTTATGAAGCTAGAATATCATAACATAATATTTCATCAAAACACAACCTTTCAAAAAATATAAATCCAAAACTTTGGGCACTTCTAAGCATATTTTTTATATAAATATTTTAAATTTTAACACTTCCTCGGAGTCCAGAAGAGCACGAGCATAAAAAAAAACAAGATAAACTAATGTAAGTAAAATCATGTGCTATATAACCAAGGGAGAAAACAAACGAGGGAAAATAAGAACACACACACACACACACACACAACTCTTTACAATTTTCAGGGAATGTTATTGGAATTAACTTCCTCTTTACAAGTAAACCCTTGTTCAACAGTAAGATATCAACACAAGAGGTTAACAATCCTTATTTCCACATGCAATACAAGATATTAGAATCCCCTCAAACCCTTATGAACCCCTACAACCCATTGTAAGTTCCAATCCATGTTAAATTTATTTTACAAATCCAATTCCTATCAATGTTAAAAAAAATATATCTAATCTACCTTTACCAACTAATTAATACTCAATCAAAATAAAACTATTATATACCTGTAAATATTGATGTCCTTCAATTGGTTGGTTTTGCTTTTCCAATGCCAACTCACTGAATGCTCAATTTACCTCCTATCCTTTCTCAAGGAAAATTTATTTCCCTAAAACCCTCGAGCCACATAAACTCACTACCCTCGTTTGACTACAAAACACCACTCCATTCACAAGATCACTCAGATTTGAATAAGATCTCCTTTGTGAAAAATTTATGCAACTTTACCCCAGCATTCTTCTTTTTCTTTTCCCCTTCACCTCCAATTCCCATACTATTTATAATCCATCCCTATTTTGACACCTCACCCCCCATTCAAAAACCCCTTATTTATTTGTATTTTTGATAAATTCCAATAAACTTATTACCCATCCACGTGGTGCCCGATCCTAATTTCCATTTATGTTAATTATATAATGTATATGCCCATTTTTTTCTTTTTCTTTTTTATTAAATTTTAATGCCTTTATGAATAATAATATAATATTCATTTATTAGTGTTATACCCAAATCCCTTCCTAAGTAGGTAATTAACACTTATTTAATCTCCCCCAAGGCCCAAACTGTAATTACCTCACTACCTCGAATGTCTCATAGTTTTTTAGGAGTAAGGATTCCACACCCTTACCATGCAACTCCTGATCCTGACTAGGCAATATGGACTATGTGTCCTTGTCTCTGTGACATAGATAGCAATATGGACTCTGCGTCCTTGTCTCTGCGACATAGGTACCTTCCTTATATTTTTCTATTAAAGACTCCACGTCTTGTCAAGACATGGTAGTGAGTTCACATCCTTATGTTAGCGAGTTGGAAAGGCCTCACCTTGTATCCTTCACATACATAGTCACTCGCATACAAGTAATTAATGCATTAGTTGAATCATACATTCCCTTCCACATGTCATTTTTTATATGTATCTTGCTCCTTTGCANATTTTTTTCTTTTTCTTTTTTATTAAATTTTAATGCCTTTATGAATAATAATATAATATTCATTTATTAGTGTTATACCCAAATCCCTTCCTAAGTAGGTAATTAACACTTATTTAATCTCCCCCAAGGCCCAAACTGTAATTACCTCACTACCTCGAATGTCTCATAGTTTTTTAGGAGTAAGGATTCCACACCCTTACCATGCAACTCCTGATCCTGACTAGGCAATATGGACTATGTGTCCTTGTCTCTGTGACATAGATAGCAATATGGACTCTGCGTCCTTGTCTCTGCGACATAGGTACCTTCCTTATATTTTTCTATTAAAGACTCCACGTCTTGTCAAGACATGGTAGTGAGTTCACATCCTTATGTTAGCGAGTTGGAAAGGCCTCACCTTGTATCCTTCACATACATAGTCACTCGCATACAAGTAATTAATGCATTAGTTGAATCATACATTCCCTTCCACATGTCATTTTTTATATGTATCTTGCTCCTTTGCAGAGGTTTATTAGTCATAACACAAGTAATTCGATTGACATGATTACAATTGTCCACAATCAAGGCTTTAAAGAAAAACAAACAAATCATGATCTACACTATAAACCATCTAAATCAATCATATCACATCATTTCATCACAAGGCATAATAATTCCATACAACATTTATGTAAATCGCTACCAATATATATATCCACATATAAATATAACTAGTAATATGTCCAAAACATTATAGAGAACCCCTCCCTTTTCAAATTCATATGCCAACATATGTCTATCAAAATAAAACAAAAATTAACCCATAAGTCCTTCTAAATATAATATAATTTCATGTAAGAGAGGGCATTACACCCAAGCACCCGCCAGCTCGACCTGTACACAAAAGACAATCTTTCAATCTGTAAGTCGGCCCATACGGCCCAAGCACTGCAAACCACGTTTTGATACCAATCTATAGTGTACCCAACTCCCCACTGGGTCATGCCACAACAAAATTTATGCTCCAACACCATCAATTCGAAAGGAAATTACTCTGATATCAATTTGTAACATACTTGTTGCTCGTGTACCTCTAAATTTGCCTTCCTAGTCAAATTCATATTTCTAATACCATTCTTATGAATAAAGAACAAGTTAAACACACATGCAATTAATAGGAAACATGAATGACTGTAAAAGATACATTAAACAAGTCATGCACAACAATTAATCAACAACAAGTATGTTATAAACATATCACATAGATAAATTACACAGACACATAGTGAGAACTTATCTTTTAAGTAATCAATCCACCAACTGGATGCAGATGTCAGGCATTCCACCCAACCATAGGCTCTTTTGCACACAATATTTGCAACATGCCACCCGTGAGCCGAGGCTATGAATCCACAGGGACGGGTCCCAGTCCAACACTTAGTTTCCTAAACTAGTCAAAAATCAACTCTCACAACAATCCTGGTTTACTAGCTCTCTTCCCCTTCAGCCTACATAACCCAAAGAAATGAACACCCTTCACTGCCACACAGTCCCTCGGGTTTTCCACCTCTTTCTCAGGCTCCAATGCTACTGGTAAGGAAATATCAATGTTGGAAACTCTAAGGAAGCACAGTTGTGGACAGTCTTTTCACGAATCACAACTATCACCAATCTCATGCACTCATGCATCCTTTCCTTGTTGGAAAACACTAGTAGTTGTTACAGCCAACCAGTCATGGTTCACTACCTCCAACAAGTTTGTTTTCAATGCCCCAAACCCAAACTGAGAATGAGCAATAATAAGAAATGAAGAGTAGGAAATGAAGTAACAATGAATGACCAACGCCCACACAACTAAAAACATGTTTAAATAATCACCTCCAAGGCATAACATGGCCTCCCCAAGAAGCTTATGTGACCCCTCCCCTTCTCACTAAATCAAGGATGGATAAAATTAAATGTAATAAATGGATTGGCCCCTTAGCCCCCCTCTCTCATGGAATCATAGCCCCCTATAACTCTTGTCTATGTCTGTCTTGCAGCCAATGATGTATTTTATTATTAAAAATATATTCAAGGTATTACATTTCCTAGGCTCTCCGACCTTTTCAACTTTATAGGCTCTACGACCTTTTCAAATTTACAAGCTCTCCAACCTTTCATCAAATAAAAAAATACATTATTAATCCAAGGACTCAAAACTGAGGTATTACAGAGGAGCTATCCCAACAAAAACATGTGTCAAACATATGTAATTATTCATTTTTTTATATGTGTAATTAGAGAGTTTAATTATCACATGAAATACTAATTTTAAATTGTTTTGTTGTCATAGAAAATAAAACTAGATGGAACCCATTCAACAAATAAGACAGGATGATAAGGCAAGAAAGGGTTGATTGCAAACTTTTGTGAGTACTTTCATTTTCCTTACTTAACATTTCATATTTGTTGTGATGTTTATATTTCAATTAATTTACAATCTTCCATGGATATTTTCTACCGGGTGTTAGCGTACAAAGAAGAACCATCTAAATATTTGGTTGACATTAGATTATGTATGGGTTGTGAGTATATGATAGAGTATCAAGGGTTAATTGGACATTTTTTTGTAATCAACTATGTCGTTTTACTTCCCTATTTTCAAATTAATGAAACAAGAATAAACCTTTCATTATATCTATGCTTTATCATGGTGTATAAAACTCATAGGCAACAAAGTATGCAGTGGAGCCAATAGAAGATATGTTAAGAGATAGCGTGAGGAATGAATTCAAAAAAAGGTGTATTATTCATGAATCACTTGTTGTTATGGTATGCTTTTCAATTTATTCATTCATGTCTATTATACTATAAATGAAGATATACACATTACACTTTATTTCTATATTTGTAAATGGAACATGAGGAGGTGAAACAAAATCAAGTTAATCAACAAAACATTGCAAATAACCCAAGGATAATATCACTTGCAAGTGATGAAGAAATGATTCATGTAAAAAACTCGAGTAATGACAATAGCTCAAGAGATGAATGATGATCAAAACAATTGAATGTTACAAGTTTTATATTTTGGAATGTTTGTCTATAAAACTCAAACATTTTGTTTAATGTAAACATATTGTTCCAATTGGTATGACAACCTGTTACTAATAATTGTAACAATTATATATTGACATTTTACTTATTTTGGTCCTTTACATTGTCTCATTTTGTATGGCAAAGGGCCCCTTATTCATATACAACAAAAATGGATTTCTTATTTTAGTAAATATGATTTGGTGTTTCACTAATATTTGGTCTCTCTTTACTACTTTGATTTAGCAATTTTGATATTTAATAATCTATATTGAAATGCAAATGTCAAAAACATTAAAACCTTGATTGCATACACAATTTAAAAAAAGAACATAACTTTCCAAAAATAATTATGCGAAAATTACTTCCCTCATCTCTAAAACTCTTAAATTCATAAACTAAAAAAACAACAACAAAAAAGTATGAAAAAAGTTTAACTATTAAAGAAATTTACATAAATTGAACTTTATATTTTAACTCATTTTAATCAAATTTTACAACATCTTAAACACTTAATTATATTATAATAATAATAATTATATACTTTAAAAAAATCATATAATACTAATCATTATTATTATATACTTTAGGAAAATCCTTATTAAAAAAAAAAAGGTTGATTACTTAAATGTAAAAGACTCTCGAACGTTTACCCTAATCAAGCTCTTATAATGAGAAGTATAATTCGTGTGGAGTTGCAAAACCCCAAACACCATTTTTGTTTTATTTGGTTGTAAGGTTTAGCATCCATTGAAGCCTTCAATTTTTTAGAATAATGTCTTAGATGGAACTCAATTCAATCAACATCTATACAAACTCCACCAACACACTAGAGTAAAAATGCTAATGCTAGACCATTATAGGTTTACAACATAAAAAAATATCATAATTTCTTAAAAGATTTATTTACGAAAACGGAAGGAGGTGTATGCACGTCTATGTAAATTGCAATGAAAAATAATAAATGTAAAAGAACATCGTCCAAAATAGAGAGGCAACCATATTCTATTAGGTTTTGCATGCTCAACTTCATGCCTGAATGGGAGTGAAAATATTTTACAAACAACTTCAAATAAACTCGGTCATTAATAAGACCTCTTCAGGGAAAAACTTCGTTAAAAAAAAAAATTACTTGAAAAAAAAAAGTAATAATTAAAATAAAACCCATAAATGTTTATCTCGATTTTTTATGAAAAGAAAATTAATTTTCAAAATTCAATGTCTTGAGCTTAGAGTTATATGAAAGATAATACTAAGAACAAAGAATGTAGTATACTATCAACTTTTGGAGGCCTCAACCCAACTCCTGAATGACAATGAAAACAGTTTACAAACAACATTCGATGCACAACGACGTTGAGATAGGGCCTCTCTAAGAAAAAACCCCACACACAAAAAAAAGAGGAAAATGTAATAAATAGAAAAAACCCAAAAATCATCACCTTGTCTCGATATGAAAAAGAAACCCAATATTATAGCATCTAGTTAGGCAGAGACATAAAACAAGTATAGCCCAACAATGAACATGCACCAAAGGCATCTCCTTTTTTGTTCCAACTAGCTTGATCTAGTTCTTAGACAGGGGAAAAACAAAGGTTCGCAAAACTCAAATTATCAATCAATCCATAAGAGGATTACAAAATCTTGATTTTTCCAAATTGAAAACAACCCATAGCACCTCGCCTCCAATCCATGCGACCACAACTTACAAACCTTCAATAACAAATGAATTTGTTCGACATAAGTGTTTTTTTTAATTTGAAAAAGTGCAATGCTAATTTGAACTCACCAGAAACCAAACTCAAGTTTCTACCTTTAGCTACTGCCAAGAGTGTCAAAGGAACAAAGACCATATTTCAAAATTTAGCGCAATCCATAATGAGTTCTTCAATAGCAAATGGAAACATATACTAATTTTAACCCACCAAAATGTAACATGCCCAATGGTTTTGTGGAATCATTTTTTTAGAACACATAAGGTTAATTCAAACCCACCAAGGACCAAACCAAGGTATCCACCTTCAGCTACTACAAAGAGTATGGAAGGAACAAAGACCAAACCAAACCCTCTAGAAACCAAACCTAGGTATCCAACTTCAGTTGATAATGTAGACCCAATGCTTCAATAATAGAAAACAATAGATGTTTTTTTTTTGTAAGTAAAAATATATATTTCCTTAAAGATTCTTCATAGCAATACACATGGCAAAGTTTACCACATGTTCTGCCATACAAATGGAAACCATAACAGGTGGCCTGCAAAAAAGGCAAGCATGTTTTTGCTCACATAACCAAAACAAAACTAATCCTAAATTTAACTTTAGCAATGGCCTATTTGGACCTGATAACATAACAACATAACAAGAATGATCAGGCGGACGCTGGAAATTTTTGACCTAGCTGAGGTTTCCAAGTAGAGGTTGATCCATGACCGCCCCAGGGGGCGGGGAGCCAAGCGCCCCTCCCTCACACAGCAACGCGTTTCGCAAACTCTTGACCAGTCATGGCAAGAAACCTTTAAACGTTGCACCTCCAAGCTTTGTAAAACGCTTAGAAACGATCCCTGAAATCGATTTGCCTCCGGATCAGCCAATGAGAGTTGTGGTCTCGCTAGCTGAACGAGGGCTAGTTGGTCAGTTCATGGGGCTTTGGCCCTCCACCAAAACTACAGACAACTTGATACAAAGGAACTGGAGACCATTAATACAGAACAACGTTACATGCTATGCAACGGGCAGAGGTTATTACATTTTTGAGTTTATTTCAGAAGCAGACCGGGATTTGATCTTCAGGAACAGGCCTTATTTAATGGGTCCTCAAGGCCTCTACCTGAATCATTGGCACCCAAGCTTCGATCCGGAATCGGAGGTCCCCAAGGAAGTCCCGGTGTGGGTCAGGCTCCCAAACCTCCCAATCCACTGCTGGAACAGCTCCTCGCTCCAGGCAATCGGCAATGGCCTTGGGAACTACATAGATAAGGCGAATCCAAAAGACCAGTACTCCTGTGCTCGTATCTGTGTGAAGGTGAATTTGGAGGTAGGACTCCCAGAGGCAGTGAAGCTAAAGGTAGGAGAGTGGAAGCACTTCCAAAAACTCGACTATGAACAGTTACCGTTTAAATGCAGGGGATGTCATGAGTACGGCAACAGGGATGGGATGGATGGATGGATGGATGGCAACAGGTGGGTAAAGCAAAACCCAACGCAAAGGCAAAGAGTCCAAGACCGGAAAAGACAGCCTCGGCACCCCAAGCAGATCCTGGACCCAACAAAGACACACGGAACAATAGTAAGGAAACCGACTCAGAAAAGATAAATGAAACTACAGAAGTGGTGACGCAGCCAAGTCTTGCAGAGGAGCCAGAACAACAGAGATCAAATCAGGAACTAGTGGACATCTCGTCGCAGGGGAAAGGAAAATACCAAGCTCAAGATCCCAGAGAGCCAGGGGAAGCTCAAGCAACGGAGGAGGGTGAGATCCATACAGGAAGCAGCAGTGAGGAAGATAGCAGCATCGAACTCACTCCAAAAAAACTAAGAAGAGGAAGGAAATCCAAAATAGTGGAGCGAGAAAAAGAGACTTACAAGGATGTCCTAAACGGATCGCATCCAACCCTCAAGCAGTTGATCAATGTCAGACAAACTAGGAAGAAGTCCAAGGCCTTCCAAGAAGGCCAAAACTCCCCCTCAGGTAATCAATGAAATTTGTTTCTTGGAACTGCAGAGGTTTCGGAAGTACGCCCAAAGAAGAGGCATTAAAAGACATTATCAAAACCTCCAAAGCCGAGATCCTGCTGATCCAAGAAACTAAGATGGAGGGACAAGACTTCCTCAGGAGAGCCAAAGCAAGATGGAATGTCAGTAGCGGTATAGCAGAAAGTGCCAGAGGGGCTTCGGGCGGCCTTGGCACGATATGGAACTCCAAAAAATACGACCTATGCATGCATGAAGCGTGCAAACACTGGATCTTCACCAGCCTAGTTCATTTGGAATCAGGGAGACAGGTAAGCCTCTTTAATCTCTATGAACCAGTCCTTCCAGAAGACAAAATCTCTTGCTGGGAGACCTTAAGGGATTTCCTGCAACACAACGTCCTGGACAACATCATCCTCGGGGGGGATCTGAATCTAACCCTCTCGGCGAATGAGAAAAAAGGAGGCTCAAGAGTTCGGGACCAAGCACAGGAATGGGTAGAGGACCTAATGTCTACCTGGGAGTTGGAGGATATAAAGCCAGTAAAAGGGAAATACACCTGGTCAAACAAGAGGGTCGGGCCAGGGCATATTGCAGCTACACTGGACAGATTCCTCGTCCAAAGTTCCTTCCTCATCTTGGGACTCAATCCAGACTCTATTATTCTCCCTCACAATGTGTCATACCACAAGCCAATCTCTCTAAGCTTGTCAGCTGACAATAATCTGGGGCCAATCCCATTTCGTTTCAACCCAAGGTGGACCCAAGAGGAAAGCTATCTTGCCCTGGTAGCCAAAATTTGGAACAGTATAGTAAAAGGCTCCCCCTTTTATGTCTGGGAAGAAAAGCTCAAAAGGTTAAAAAGAGCTTTAAAATTTTGGGCCAAAACCCTCCCAAACCCCCTCTCAGCACGACTAGAAGCACAACAACATTTAGAAGCTTTCCAGCTAGAAATGGAAGATGTGGAGCCCTCGAAAGAAAACTTGCAGCAAGAGGCAAAGCTGCAAAAAATCTGGCATCAAGCATGCAGAGAAGAGGAAAAACATTGGCAACAAAAATCGAGGTGTCTTTGGCTTGAAGCAGGGGATAAGAACACCAATTTCTTTCACAAGCAAGCGGAGGCCCGGAAGCAGTTTAAAACGGTAACAAAAATCCACACTCAGGACCAGATTATAACAGACTTTGAGGGCATCAAGGAGGCAGCGGTGCAAGCTTTTGAATCACTCTACACAGAGCCTCATCGAGAAGTAAGCGATCTAGCTTCCTATCCTTTGGCTTTGATCCAGACAAGGGTTCAAGAAGATGTTAACAGCAAGTTAGTCAGGGAAATAGATCAGCAAGAAATCAAAGAGGCTCTAGATCAACTGCATCTGGACAAAGCCCCAGCACCAGATGGCTTTACGGCCAGATTTTATCAGCATGGGTGGAACACCATCAAGTACGATCTCACGAAACTCATCAGGAAGTCCCAATCTTGTGCCAAAATTGGAGGAGGAACTAATTCTTCATTCTTAGTGTTGATCCCGATGGAAAAAGGAGCGTCCATCTTTGAAAGGTTCCGCCCTATCTCCCTTTGCAACACTAGCTATAAAATACTCACCAAAATCATTGCAAACAGACTCAAAAGCGTCCTCCTTGCTATCATTCTGGAAAATCAAGGGGGTTTCATTAAAGGAAGGAGCATAATGGACAAGGGAAAACCCCCCTCTGTGAGAAAAAGAAAGACAAGATAGGTTGGGGTCCCAGAGAAGGGCCTTACACCACAGCTGGGGGTTACTCCCAATTCATCTCAGGTCCTCAAGTTCTACCAGATTCTGCAATTTGGAAGGCAATTTGGGCAGTGAAATCCCTTCCGAAAATCGATTTGTTTGTTTGGACAGTGGCCCAAAAAGGAGTACTCTCAGGAGAAAATCTTAGGAAAAAAGGGTGGGCAGGGCCCACAAGATGCCCACTCTGCTGTCAGGAAGAGGAGATGACAAACCATTTGCTATTGGGCTGCCCCTTTGCCAGTGAGGTATGGCATTTAGCCCTTGGTTTAGGAGCCCTGACCCCTATCCTCTCGCAGGAAATCCAGCTTCTGCTCTCGAATTGGCAGGCTCTTTGCCCGTTCCGGACAGCCAATCAAGGTCACCTATCAGCAAATTGGAAAGCATTGCCAAAGTTCATCCTCTGGAAGATCTGGCTGGAAAGGAATAATCAGCTTTTCAGAGAAGAGAAAATAACTCCATCCCAGGTAGCCGTTAGAATTAACGCCCTATTCAGCGAGAGTACGCCCTACTTTATAAAGGCCTCAAACTCGAGGCCCTTGGGACATAAAGAAGAAGGATGGATTCGTCATCTAGGGCTTCAAAACGTCTCACCAGGGGGACCCCCAATCTCCACACCCTGCAGTTGGGAGATTAGAATGGATAAAAGTGCACTAGAAGAGTGGAAAAACTCTTTAAACTCCAACATTCTCTCATTCGATGGAGCGTCCAAAGGTAATCCGGGGAAGGCAGGGGAAGGAGGGATAATAAGAAATCCCACTGGGAACATCATCCTCAGGTACACCTGGGGACTAGGCATTGAGCCCAACAACAAAGCGGAAGCCCTTGCCCTTTGGCAAGGACTCAGCCAAGCCCTGTCCCTAAATATTCGAGATTTGATTGTGATTGGAGATTCAAGGCTTATAATTCAAGCCTTAAATCAGAACACCAGGATAGCGAATGGGCAACTCCAGCACGTCATAGACAAAATTATTATTCTCAAGCATTGGTTCCAGTCCATACAATTGTTCCACGTCCTAAGAGGGAACAATGCCCAGGTGAACGAAGAAGCCAATGCGGGAGCCCATTTGGAGAAAGGCAGCATGAGACTCAACGGAACTTCAGTAGAAGGGAGTATCCCGTAAAATCTTCAAAACGGGCTGACAACACAAGTGGACAAACGGATAAGATGGAGGGGCAGAGGATAAGACAACCATATCTTAGACTGTCCGCGCGATATTCAGAAAGGAGGGGAAACTTCATCATGAGGCCGGTGAACACAATCCCTCAGGCCATACCTCCGATCAGAGAATCCAGCAGCGTAAGGACGAGGCAGGGTTACTTAACCCAGACAGGAGGGAAGGCTCGTGACAAAGGAAGAGGAACACCGACCAGGGAGGTTGAGTCAGGGAAGCATATTCAGGTAGTTGTGGAAGGTCGGCAGAGGTGCAACCAGAGGCTCACGATGGCATCAAGCTCGGGCTCAAAACCATCCACGGAGGAACGAATAACAGCGTTGGAAGAGGAACTGGAGAAACTGCGAGGCCTCATGGTCAACTTGGAAGACTTTTTGCAGAGCTTGGATAGCGAGGCAGGGAGGCGAATGAAGGTGCTAGAGAATGATATTCTCTTCACAAGATCTGAGTTGAGCGAGAATATTTGGAAGCTGAGGAAGGAAATGGGAAACCCAAAGCAAGGCCACGAAGTGAGAATGCAAAATCTGGAGCAACAGATGGAGCAGCTAAACAAGTAATGGAAAGAAGAAAAAGAGCAGCCTAAGGGAAAAGGCAAGGAGTAGTCCAGAAGCACCTCCAAAAGCAAGAAATTTTCTATTAGCATTTTGTAACAGCCCTCCACGGCTTCTAAGTATTGTTAGTAGCTAAGAGTCGTAGTCGACTTTAGTAAAAATATTTTTCATTCCTGTAAACATTGTAAAAGCACCAGTGGCTTGCCGTTGTTTTTAATACAAATCCCATTAACCGTTTTCGTAAAAAAAAAAAACATAACAGCATAACAAATAGACAATAGCCAAACCCGAGCGTCCTTCATTGCTCGGAGTGAAAATAAATAGTTGGCAGCATGTCGAGATCATCGCTTGGCAGGCTCACTTGAAAGGGAATCGAACAAGACGTCCAAGCGACGGTTGAGGGTTTCCTGGCGGTGGAGCTGGTCGGCCATGTCCCGTCGCATTTTGAAGATTAGTTGCAGATGGTCGTTTGAGAACCTAAGGGGATTGTGCTGCTCTGGTGTAGGTGATGCAACGCTTAGAGGCTCGTTAATAGCTGGTGCATTCGGCGTAGCTATTTCCTCCATCCATTCTGGAGGAATATCTTCCTCAACCAGACAACCACCCAATTCTGTCACAGGGTCGACGTTTGAAGGCTCGTTAATAGCTGGTGCGGTCGACATTGTTGTTTCCTCCAGCCATTCTGGAGGAATCTCTTCCTCAACCAGACAACCACCCACTTATGTCAAAAGGTCGTCGATTGGAGGATTGTTTACATCTAGTGCAATTAGCATGGTTGTTTCCTCCAACCATTCTAGAGGAATCTCTTCCTCCACCAAACAACCACCCAATTCTCTCACAGGGTCGACGCATTGAGGCAGTTGTTACAAATTACACAGGGGTTCCTGAGGGCCTGAAACGGTGCACTGGGGCTCATAAATTCAATTTCGATTAGACTGGGAAGGACCAACGGGGTTGATGAAGAGGAAAGGGGGCAGAGAGAGGGCCGAAGAGGGGCTAGGTCGACAATGTCGGGACACAAAATTGTAATAGGTCGGCCCATGCTTTAGCTTGCCCTGTTCACGCAACATTGGTGAGACACGGTCAATAACAATAGACCAACACCAGAAGGGAGAAATATCAGGAGAGAAATGGGAGACAACATGTAAATCCATAATGAAATAACAATTGTTATGCGTTACCTCCATAAAACTAGCAGAAGTGACATGGAAAGGTTCCATAAAGACCGAAGTGATGGCTCTGAGTTTCCTTGTACCTGCTCTGATAATCCTCAACCGATGTTGTGTGTGCACCATTAAAACCACCTTCACGTGCAGGCGCACTACCCCCCTTCCTGAGTGAATGCTACACATGTTGAGTTTACGGGTAGGAAGGGTGGCGGCCATGGGAATTAACAACGTCGGGTTCATGTGTGCCAGGTGTTCCATGATATCCAGGTGTCACCCTATCCGGGGGAGGGAAATATTTAAGAGCTAGCTCTCTGCATTGAACCAGCAACTGCGAAGCAAAGTGATATTGTGCATCGATTAGGATATCCCCTACTTGAGAAGAGACTCATTCATTAGCCATTTTATTAGTGACCTTGTTTGGTTCTTGTTTCACATGAGAGGGGATAAGAGTGATAGATGGACGTAGAAGAGCTCGCAAGGTGTTAAGGGGGCCAAGAAGGCGCCAAACTGGAGTGACTTTTTAAGGATTTGTCCCATGGATGATTTTGGTGGAAAGCGAGATGATTACTTTGGAAGTCACCTTCAATGATTAAGTGAGTCAAATTTAAATAAGAGGTTAATTGTATCCCTCTTATAAGACCCCAGAGCTCTATCGAGTTGTTGGAGTCATGCCCTAGATGTCCAGCTAAGAGGTACCTGATTTGTCCTGTGCTATCTCAGAGAACCGCACCAAAACCTGCAGGGCCAGGATTTCCCTTTGAAGCACCACCAAAATTTATTTTGCAGAAACTGGAGGGGGGCAATGCCAAGTGGAGACTCTTAAGGATTTGGATCTATGATGAGGATTCAGATTGATTGGAGAGTTGGGTAAGTTAAGCTTCCAAGAAGAGAGGATGAGAGATTCATGAGGTTCAGTGGGGAAGTCGTCATGGGTCTAAAGCTGGGCATAGATAGTTTCCTGTATATTCTCAAATATCTTTGACCAAATGCTGGAAAAGGTGGAAGCTTGGGAGGGAAAGATACGTCTTTTCCTTTCTTTCCAAAGCTGCCAGACAATGAAACCTGGCAAAAGCTGCCAAATCTTGTTTAAGATGGGGATTTTGTAAGCCTCGGTACCCCAATTCTTGATGGTGCTTATAATGTTGTCCCTTTCTCTATTGGTTTTCATCGTGATATGTGAGGCATGATCCCATATCTCCCCACTGTTGGAGCATTGGTTGAGTATATGCTCAATTGATTCTTCATGTTGTTGACAAAGGTAGAAAATCGAGGGTCCAATGAAGCCTCGCTTCCTAAGGTTGTCCCAAGTAAGGATTCGATTATGTATCATGAGCCAAAGGAAGGTAGAAACTTTTAGCCATAACTTGGATCTCCATATGATATGCCAGATGTTCTCTTTTGGTTGGTTTTGAAATTTCTCCTGAAGGAAGTAGGCCTCTTTGATTGTGAATGTACCTGAGGGGGTATGACCCCAACGTAGAATGTTTGTTCCATCACTGATGCGAATTTTCCTTTGGGATTCCATTGTATGCCATGGTTTTAAATCACAGTTTGTTGGAGTGTTTAGGTCATGATGGAGTGTTTCCCAGCTCCTCCAGGAGGGATGGTACGATACATTTAGCCAAAGGTCAACACCTTTAAGGTGCTCCAACCGTTGTATATGGTCATGAATGGGGCATATGTTATCCAGTTATTGTAGTGGAGGTAGTTTCTTCCATGAGTCCATCCAAAACAGAGCATTCTGACCATTATGTATTTCCCAGAATGCATGAGTCTGAATGAGAGGGCGATTCCACCAGGGTGCATTTCAAATTATAGAACCTTAGATCGGTTCATTGAGCCGAATAAGTTGTGCTTGCGGGACATGTGGGGCATATTTTTCCTTCCAAATTTTATCCCATAGTTTAGTAGGATATTTGAGCTAGTGCCACCAAATTTTCGCTCCCATAATGCTATTCAACTTACCAGGGTCTTGGAGGCCAAGTCCCCCCAAGGACTTTAGCTTGCAAACTTTTTCCCAGCTGACAAGGGCCCATTTTTTCCCTGGATCGTGACCATGCTAGAGGAAATTCCTCTGTATATTTCTAATACTTTTGATAACCGTTTGCGAGGCAGCTAGAGTTGAGAATAGATAGGCATGGATAACTTGAAGGATAGATTTTAAGAGAATCAATCTAGCAGCAAGATTGAGGGATCTAAAGGTCCATGTGCTTAAGCGATTGGAAATTGAGGGGAGTAGGGAGTCCCAAGAGATGTTACAAGAAACCGAATATGATAAGGGAATGACCAGGTAGTTGGAAGGAAGGGAGCTCCTGGGTATGCCCAGAAGGCGAGAAATGTGGCACTGAACTGGAGGGGGGAGTGTTGAAGAAGAAGCTGGGATTTTTCCAATTTGAAGGTTGTACCAGGGGCTTCACTAAAGTCCGTAAGGATGAATTTGATCTTGTTGGATTCCTGAGAAGTGGGAGCATTCATTAGAATGGTGTCATCCACAAATTGACTATGAGAGGCAGCATGCTACATGACATGAAGAGGGATACCTTAGATGCAACCTTTCATTATAGAGGCAGTTATGTAACTTCCCAAACCTTCTACCATGATGACAAAGAGAAAGGGGGTAAGAAGATACCCTTTAAGAATTCCCTTGGTGGGAGAAAAAGGTTGGGAGGGAACTCCATTCACTAAGATAGAGAAGAAGGCAGAGGAGGTGAGTTTCATTATCCATTGTATCCAATCCCTACTAAACCCAAAAGTTGAAAGAAGAGAGTGCATATAATTCCAACTGAGGCGATTAAAATCTTTAGAGAGGTCAATCTTGATAAGAACACCTGGGGTGCGAGTGGACTTGAGCAAGTGGATCACATCATGGAATAGGATGACACTATCCATGATTTGACGCCCTTCAACGTATTGTGACTGCTCCTTGGAGACGATGAAAGGAAGGACGGGTTTGAGTCGAAGGGCAATGACCTTGGTAATGATTTTTTAGATGACATTTCAAAGCACAATGGGTTTGAATTGCTTCGGGTTGGTGATGTGTTCTTCCTTTAGGATAAGGGTGAGAAAAGTGTCATCAAGGGCCGAAAGCACTCATCCCAAAGTTCTGGACTCCTCCACTAGTTTCCAAACTTTGTCTCTTATCATCAGCCAACAGTAGTGGAAAAAATAAGTTGTGAATCCATCTGACCCAGGGGCCTTGCCTAAGGGAATTTTCTTGACTGCCTAATCCACCTCTTCCTGTGTGATTGGTCTCATTAGTGCCTGATTTTGCTTAGGTGTAATGAGGGCCAGAATATGTTGGGTTACTCGATTGATGGCTGGTGTTCGATCAATTGGTGGTTCTGAAAGAAGCTCTTTGTAGTAATTTACTAGCTCTGTTTCTAATTCTCCCTGGTCCAAAATTGTGTTTCCCTATGCATCTTCAAGCTTTGTGATGTGATTGATGTATCGTCTGTGTACCATGGAGCGATGAAAGAATTTTGTGTTCCTTTCCCCTTCTTTGAGCCATTGCACTATGGATTTCTGCTTCCAAAGGATTTACTCATGCTTGCATCGTTATTCGAGTTGTTGTTTAAGCAAATCCTCCTCCTTTCTCAGAGCATCTGAGTGCCCTAACAAGATTTATTCCCATTGAATATCTTCTAGGTGCTACTCCAAGGCCCTTTGTGCCTGAAAGATATTTCCGAAGACATTCTTATTCCCATCATGGAGCTGCTACTTGAAGTTATTTAGTCTTTGTTGGAATCTGTACATTCTTGTGCCATGCGATATTTCTACGTTGGCCCACCAGGATCAGGAGAGCTCGGGAAAGTCGGGGTGGGTTAACCAAAAGTTTTCAAATTGAAAGGGTTTGAATTTGGGCGTAGCTATCATATCAATCCACAGTGGTACTGGACAATGATCCAAACCTGATTTTTGGAGGATACTTTCCTCAATTGAGGGCCCTTCTAACATCATGGTTTCAAAGATGAGAAAGTGGTAAAGTCTTCAAGCTATTTGTTGGGATCCATAGCGCTTATTGGACAAAGTGAAAGAGTCATTCCTAGTTTCAATATCAATCAACTTGAGACAGTCAATGAGGTCCCTAATCTTACCACTATCCTGATCCAGCCGCTTCGAGCCTCCTCTTTTTTCTCCTAGAGTGAGAATGATGTTAAAATATCCTCTGAGAATGCAATGATTTTGTCCTATTAATTCCCCTAAATAGGAGAGACTATTCAGAAAAATATATTTCTCCTAATTATTTTGTGGACCATAGGCATTTGTGAGCACACCCTCCTTGCTAGACCCAATGGATGGATTGTGTGCTAATAGTGTGCCTACAGTAGAGAAGGGTTGATCAACGATAATTGTGGTTGGGTTCCAGAGAATTGCCAGACCTCCTGCTGCACCTTTTGAGTCATTATGGATGAAATTGCAGTGCCTCCAACTTCTTCTAAACATTTCTCCTATCGTTTCTCATGCACATTTTGTTTCTTGTAACAAAAGAATGTCTGGATCCTCTGCCTCTATGCAGTTACGAAGAATCCTCTATTTGATTCTTCCATTTAGGCCCCTTATATTCCATGTGATGATCTTCATCATGAGGAGTTAGGTGGGGGAGAGAATAATCCCTTGGTGAGACTCTGGATCTGTCCCGAGTTAATCATAAAGTGACCTACCTCTTTAATTAGTTGTTGCACCGATTTACTCCCCCGTCATTTTCCCTCTTTAGGGATCCATCTGGGGTTTGGATCCAGATTCGAACTTATGCCTAGTCTAGAGGTGGCTCCTGTTGTGGAATATATGAAGACCTTGTGTACTTTTTGGAGTTGCTCAACCGGTATTCATTGCGGTTCCTTCTTGTTGAAGGCATCCTCTAGCTTTTCCAAATCCATGTTAGCTAGTTCTCGCTCATCCATATACATCATAGTGTCACCCCCTTCATCGAAATTTTTTCCTGGTTCCAGCTGGGTTGGGGAGCCATGTCCAGTGATTTGTTCCAGGACTAGATCTAGAGATTGTTTGGCCTTACCTTTGTCTCTGCGAGGATCTTCTGGTTTATGGGGGTTTTCCACTTCCTCTACATCCAACAGATTGCTTAGGGCATCAAAATAATTGTTGGTGGGGATCTTCTTGCCTCTGCCCTGATTGGATTTCTTTGGAGGTTGTTTCCTGCGACCCATTACTTGTGTGAAGCCATATTTTGATTTTTCCTTTGTTGTTGGTCATGTCGGGACATTGAGTGGGCAATCCTACAAGAGATGTCCATGTTCATGACATTTTTGGTAGCAGAAGGGGATGTGTTCGTAGTCTATGGTTTGGATCCAGTCTTCATCTTGATATTCTATGGTAATGGATCCCGACAGAGCCTTGGAAATGTTCATATACACACAGATTCAGACATAAGACGTATATCTTCTCTGCTTGGTTGCTTCTAAGGATTTTACATAGCGTCCAAGTGTGTTGCCAATTCCCATTAAGATTTCTTCAAGCCAAAACTCATCTGGCAAGGAGTAGAGGCGGATCTAGACTGGAGTGAAGGCAAAATCCTCTTTTTCTGGGCAGAAGCGATCAGTCCAAAATCTGAGTTATAGCCCCGCTAAATTGTAGAAGTATGGGCCATTTTCAAAGACCCGATCTTTGTCTTCAAGATTGTAGAAAATGATCGTGAATAATCCTTTTGAATTGAACTCTGAGTTCCTAGTCTCGTTTCGTGTTCCACCATGTCTTGATCCATCGCACGAGGTCTCTTTCAGAGGGCCACAACCCTACAAATTTCCCAATAAACACATGGTCCTTCATGAATTGAGTATGTTCTCCAACTCTTGTGGAACTAACCACATATCTTGGTGTTGTGGTTGCCTGGGGAATGTATTTCCTTGGCTCCCAATTGTGAGATGCTTTTGAATGAGACGATTCCGCTTCTACCTCCGTATTTTTTCCGGATCCATGCTCATCTTGCAAGAATCGATCACGTAGGTGTGGCGGGGGCTCAAAAGGCGGTCGCCTGGCTCAGATACCCTCTTTCTCATTAGCTTCTACATTTCTATATGAGGGGGTTTTCACCCCCCCCCCCTCTCTAGGTCCATTCTACTGAATCAGGCGCAATGCCCGTGTTGTTGTCGGCGTCTCTTAGCGCGGAGAAAAACTTGGTTGTAACAGGGCTGGAAGCATGCGATCTTTCAAATCCTAGGGTTGTTCAAAAGAGCCTCATATCTTCACAACATCACATGAAATAACGATTCTTTAGCATCTTATCATATGGCTATAGAAAACAATAGATGTTAATACAAACCCAAACTAGGTGCTACCTTAAGCTGCAAAAGTGGCAAAGGAACATAACACGTATTAAATAATAAGTTAGTTTAATATCAAACACAAGGCAATGAGCCATGCTCACCACCTCACCCAACCATTAACAACAACTTAACCAACCAGTGTTGAAATTTGATGTTCACCCTTGTTCATTAACCAAAAAAATCATGACATTTGAATATTTATATTGCCCTTCAATTTTTATTCACATAAATTAATATCCCGTCAATTTTAATTTCACAAAAAAAATATAAATTATGAAATTTTTAAATAACAAAATTGATAATCGTTTTCAAATGTTCAAAATAATAAAATCAAGAATTCAAACACACATTTTCAATCTAAATACAAATAAAAAGTAAAACAAAGTATATTATAAAAGAAATACTACTTTTAAAATTTTAATATAAATTATATATTACATGTAACTAAATAAAAAACGGTGAAAATTACTTTATTTATATTCATAAAAATTAAAATTAAATAATTATATATTTACAATAAAAATCATCCTATTTTACCATGGGATAAATTAAATAATTATATATTTACAATAAAAAATCATCCTATTTTACCCTGGGATACATAATATCAAGTAAAATTGAGTCAATAAACTATAATAAATTTTAAACATTAAAAAAAAATATTTTAATATTTTAATAATTCAAAAATACATCCGATTATGGAATACATAATATCATAATAAATATCAAAGATTAAAAAAAAAATATTTAAATTTTTTAATAATTCAAAAATACATCCTATTTCAATATGGGATACATAATATCAAGTAAAATTGTAAAATTTTAAATATTTTAATAATTCAAAAATACATCCCATTTCACCATAGGATACATAATATCATAATAAATTAAAAAAATTAAAAAAAAAATATTTAAATTTTTTAATAATTCAAAAATATATCCTATTTCACCCTGGGATACATAATATCAAGTAAAATTGAGACATTAAACTATAATAAATATCAAAAATTAAAAACAAAATATTTAAATTTTTTAATAATTCAAAAATACATTTTAAAGGTAAAGAAATTTTCTAGATTTAATTTTTCTCACTCTTTGATACATTGAATTCCAATCATTATTGGAGAATTCAAACCCATTCTTATGTTTAAGCCATTCTTATGTTTAAGAGGTGTTATTAGTCCGGACTATAACTTTCAGTGAGAGTCAAACTATGTTGGTTGTTTATTAATTTAGTTGCATTTATTAAGTTTTTTTTTTCAATTTTTTTAGTGAGGAGTCAATCAGTGAGAGTCAAACTATGTTGGTTGTTTATTAATTTAGTTGCATTTATTAAGTTTTTTTTTTCAATTTTTTTAGTGAAGAGTCAAACTATATTGATTGTTTATTAATTTAGTTGCATTTATTAAGTTTTTTTCCAATTATTTTATCTTAATTAGATTTATTTTTAAAAATAAATTATTATTTGTATTTATTATTAAATTTCAAGTACTGAATTTTTTATCGACTCAATTGTATGTGACATGACTTAAATCCCTTGGTGTACCATATTTTTTTTTTCATTGTCAAAGTTAATAAATGATTTAAAAATTAAAAAACTTATATTGGCCATTTCAGAGGTTTGACAATGTGGTTCTAATTGAAGCTTTGTCTGACAATGGCTTTGACAAGCCAAAATCTCATCCTTCTCTACTTCCTTGCATGTTCTGACAATGCTACAGTTGCAGGTTTGAAAAATGGCTTTGACATGCCAGCTTGGTGTTCACCGCCTCACGACCTTCCCACTTCCCTACACAATGCTACATGCTAGCTAGCCGTTATGGAGGCTCTGACAATTTGCAATGAAGGCTTGACAATATGCAATGCAAGCTTCAACAATGGTGCAATCAATATTGACACTAACATTGTTGCAGTGCAGTCGAGGCAAGCGTTGACACTGTTGCAGTGCAATCAAGGCAAGGGTGGGCATGTCATGCGAACTTGGTTGAGGCATGCAAGACGGTGGTTATTGCTTCTCGCTAGTATGCATCTTGCTAAGCCTTCGCTTGACCTGTCGCATCCAAGACGGTGGCTATTGCCACTAGTTGGTATGCATAATTCTAAGCTGGTATGCATCTTTCTTTAAGCCTTCTCTTAAAGCATTTGTACTAAACTTGCTTGGCTATCCTTCAGGGGAGCAACAATATCAATAACTATGAATGTAGCAACAAATCCACAACCACTGAGCGAATCCTTTTTAAAAACATCAGGAACAACAAGGCCCAACATAGTTGTATCTCATGAGCAGTAAAAACATTTTTTATTGTGTTTCAACTCTTTCCCGAGTAGAGAAAGAAGGTATGCTATGTTCTTCTATAATCACAGGTATGCAAAAATTATGATTTACTTGTGATTTTATCTAGAAAAAATGACAACTACCTAAATTTAAATCCCTGACAAGAATTCTATGAACAAAAAGAGATTAATAGAATCCAAAAAGGCCTAAAATAACCATGGGTTTAAAAATTATCCCCATGAACTTGGTGCACATGCACGTATAAGAATTTGTTATTTTAGCTTGCAAATGCACAAAGAAACTATTCATAAAAGTAAAAAAACATAGGATGGTTGTCTTGGGCATGTTTAACATTTTATTTCGAGTGACCAAATCTTTGAGCTCTTCCTGCTAAGGGCCACCCCATAGTTCACAAAGGATCATTATGGTCAAACAAATAAATTACTCCCTTGCATTGCATTCAATAACCGAACCTGATTGATGTCTAGGGATTACTTGATCATCTTCTTTTGCGTTGGTTATTGATTTAGTGGTGTGAGGTCTATCTAACCCAAAATCCTCTAGTTGGAAAATTTAATTGGTAAGACATAAAGCATCCTTTTGGGTAGAAGAGTTTAGTTGATGTTTTTTCACTTATTCTGAGAGTGCCTTTGTCTATCCATTCGATCACTAATTCATCCTACTTCAACCTGCAAACATTCATTCAACGATGTGGTTGGTAATTTAACTAATTGACTGCAATTTTAAAAGTATGTCAATTTAGACAAAGAAAATTGTAATATTAAAATGGGACACAAGTAGTTATAGTCACTGGTATAACAAAATTAGTATTGAATAATACTACAAATAAGCTTTAAAATAGAATAAAAAACAACAAAGCAGTGTGTTGTGTAGAATGCCATCTTGGGTGCCTAATAATGTTAGCAGAAAATTAAAACCTTTAAAAAAACCAACATAAGTTGTTATCTATAAAGAACAACAACAATATTCACTGATTTTTTTTGAGTTTAATCAAGGTTTCTAGGTTTTTTGCAGACAATATGTGACATCTACCCTCATATTACAGGACTTGGATTGGCTTTAAAGAAACGACAAAGCAAACTATGCACCCAATATATTTGCACCTTCGTTTTTGAGTGTACATCTATGTATATACATATCTATATAAAATGGGTTTTTAGAATTCCCCTATCCCACCAACAATAGCTTCTTGAAAAGAATGATGTCTCTTTCTTGAGAAATCCATTGTGCTCCTTCCTCTCAATACATGAAATTACAGAAAGAACCCAATAATCCTTTTTATTTTTTAACTGTTGCTAGATTGAAAACCAACTTCAAACCCACCCAAAGCTTTGATCCTATAGATGATAACACATAAATAGAAATAAAATCACCATGAATAAGTAGGTTGCCAAGATCCATATAGCATTTTTTTGGGTAAGTATGAATTGCAACAGAAACACAATAATTGACTGCTGAAGAAATAAAACATTTCCCACCCAAGCGAAGTTTTTGGAAAAAAGGAAAACACCACTGCCACAACCACTATTGCTATTGTAGTCAATGACTTCAAATTTCTTTCTAGAAACTATGCCCTTTGAGAAACCATTACACCCCAAGTGACACTGTAAATTTTATGAAGAACAAAAACATTCAAGGTCCTCTTTTTAAGTTCACTCATTCAAGTTTGTCTCAAGTACCATTTGTTTAGTTTTGAAGGGAAATATTAGCATGGGATGGAGGGGAGTCAAGTGTTTCTAGCATATGTCTCCATAAGCCACTGGATAAGATGTTGGTTTTTCGATTAGGCTTGCACTATTGCTATAGTGCCCAAGCATGCATATTATTGTCATTACCAGTTGGCTATTAATTCACTCCTAGTTAACATAGATTGAGCATATCACCAACACACAACGGTAGGAGAACCATGGGCCTCTACTAAAAAAAGAACTTGGCAAGCACATCCAAAGAGAACACAAGTTTGATGGTGCCGTTGCATGACAATGAAGGACAAAGGACACATGGAAATAACATAATACATGATTTATGATGCAGGAGCATCGCCAACACATCAAGCGAGCCAACGCAGAAGCGGGAGACAGCTAGACAAGCCAGCACAATTTTTGAAAACACCTTGAAACTGTTGCACGAACATTAATGTGGAGATTTAATGAAGCGCGCTTGTATATTGTAAAAACGGACCTTGAGCCTTTAAGCTCTTGTCCTTAGTAGATAGACGACATTTAAGATAGTTAATGTAAAGTAGGTAGAATTGAATTCTAGACTAGATAGTTTCTAGAGCACAAGAGGGAAGCAGGATATAGACACCCTCCTTGTACATTGTAAGATTATGAGCATTTGTGTATGAAGAACACGGGAGAGAAGCAGAGAGTTGTGTGAAGAACACCCATGTACAAACATTTGAATTAATAGAAGAGAGATTGATTCAGATTCATGGTTTTGTGTTGTTCTCTGTGTATTGATGTGGATATGCTCATAAATGTTTGCTTCCAGTTATACATTTGCTTTTATATGCTGTGTATATGATTTCATGTTTAAATTGAAGTCTGAGAGGAAGAAGGAATGAGTTTCAATTGTTTCTCTACTTGAGCCAGAGAATTCCTGCAAGGAGTGCAGTTGAAGTGTCTGCAAGGAGTGCGTTGACAGAAGGTTCAGATAGAGATAACTTTTGTTCTCATTCATCCCAAAAGGTGCAGTTGGGCACAGGAGTCATGCAAGGAGTGCGCAGGCCGGATAAAAGTCTCAGGGTTGCGAACCTGAGAAAAGAGTTGAAGGACTGCTGCTGTAGGTGTGCGCAGAGTCGAGGAACTTCAACACTTAGATGTTGTTGAAGGTTTGCCGCAAGGAGTGCGTGCAAGAAGTTTCTTGAAGGACTTGAAGTTGTGGGAAAAGCTCAGGAGAGATAGGCTTTCGAATTCGTTGGAGGATAGCGTAGGGGAGCTACCATTGAAGGTTGGCAAGAAGCGTCGCAGGTTTGCGAGCAAGTGGACGAGTTCTGTGGAAGAACACTTTGTCATTTCGTGGATTGCATAAGGAAGAAACGGACGGTCGGTATTCTTCGAGGAGAATTCACGATAATCCGAGAGCCGTTAGATCTTGGAGAGGTGCAGGGGAGATACAACGACGTATTCCCAAAGGGTTCAAAGCTCAGGAGGGGCAGAGCGTCGATCAGAACCACGAGGGTCGTTGGATCCACATGTATATCGTGGATCGGGGTTTCGTGGATTGAAACTCCAAATTCTTGCAACGGGAATCGCGATATCGCAAGATGCGATATCCCGACAGCTACGTAAGTAGTGTGGGACCACAGGAGTTGGCGACGTGGACAGGTGGCGCGAGTCATCGGGTTTTCGCAGTGAGAAGTCCCGAGCATTGGACATCAGGATTCGCGATCCCGGGAAGTCTGAAGTCCCGACGGGGAGACGGGACCGCTAAAAAGTCAAACCGCGAGCTCATCGAAATTTCGGCACATCGGGACTCGGGAGTCGGAGAACCGAGTGCTTGATATCGCGAGTAGAGAAACCGCGATAGGAGAAGTCGTGATAGGAGAAGGGAGAGGTCAGCATGGATTTGCATCGGCGTTCGGGAATTCGTAAGACCAACACCCGACCACTGACCTTTGAACTCGCGAAGTCGCGAGTTCCGATCCTCCGATAAGTAAAGAGAGGGGATCGTGCGAAGAATTCTGTGGGTGTAGGTTTCCCTATAGGGAAATAGAAGAGCTATTAAAGAGTTCTTCGGGCCGTGAGGAAGAGAAGATCCTGTGTGCGCGTGGACCTTCCGACCTGCGGGTGGTGAAGGGGCTGCGTTGCTGTCAATTTAGCTATTTATTTTTATTTTTTAAGATTTTTATTTTTTAAGTTGAAATTTGTGTAGGTTATCTTGGCATATGGAGAACAACTACCTCAACCATCACATATTATTGTATTCAATGCTAGTATTTAAATTGAAATCCATGCAGGAAGCATGGAAGCATGTTGTTTGAAGGCCATAAAATGCATATACAAGATGTGACCCCTCTCTATCACTACTCATGGTTGATAATCTCTATAAATAGTAGAAGCTAATGTGTCAAATCAATAAGTGCACCTCTTAATTCGTGTCTCCAAATACCATAAGATTTTGTAGGGAAATGGGATGGCTAAAGTCTAACAGTATCGATGAAAGAGGCACACACACCAAAAATTAGTTTAATTAATTTATATTACATAATGTCCGTACTTTGTCTAGATATGCATATTCAACCCGACATAACATCGTAGTGAATGCCATATCTACAAGGTTGCATATAAAAATTATTCTATGAAAAAAAATTGGTCTGTAAAACCACAATTGTGGTTAGGAGACACTAAAAATGTTTTAGGTTTCCTCTCGTCTCTATGCAGGTAGATTCATGGGAAGCTGAAAAAAACCAAATTCAAAGGAAAGAAGATTATGAGGTACCTAATCAGTATTTTTAAATCACTTTTGCATCCACTCTTTTTCAATGTAGGATTGGTGATGGTTGCTACTATGCACATTAGGGGAAGTCTATGATTAATCTACATTGACTTACACCAATACTTCTATGAGTTGATCAAGCTTTCATGCTTAATTTTTAATGATTTCTTCTTGTAGAAACAAAGGGGATAAAGTGGGCTTCATTGAGAAAAAAGGTATTTGGTCTACTACATTGATAGATAATCACATTTTATCTTCGTTAGATGTTGAGTTGAGCATAAGAATTGTTGGGTGACCAATTTGCAGGTTGCAGGTGAGAGTTAAAATCCATCAAGTAGCTGCATGAAAACTGGGACAACAAGTGACTACAATGTATATGATTGTGTGATTATTGTGCTTTCCCATAAATTCTTTACTGTAAATAAATAAATTTACATTCTTTGTTGTAAATGAATAAATTTACATAAACAAATAAAAAAAAATTCATTCGAAAATTGTTTTATACAATTTCTTTAAACAAAAATACAAATACAAAATAAAATTCTTTTATATAAAAAGATCAATACGAATTTAGTTTTCAATTAACAAAATCATGAAATTTAAATATTAACATTTTTATTTTGTTTTTCCTATATAAATGGAGCCACTAAATTTAAATATTATAATTAGATAGGGACTTGCTGCATAACAACTTACCCTGCTTATTTGACAATTCTTTGCCATCAACATTTAAATAAATAAAAATAACAATAAAAAACATTCACTTTACATACTTATATGGATATTTTGAATGAGAAAATAACCTTTTAAGGTAAATTTCAAAATCCTGCAACATGCCTTCGGCTCTAATGGCGGGGTCGATATCCAGTTTCAACTCTAGTGGCTTATTAGGTAGTTTTGGTGACATATTGATGGAGTACTAGGTTTTTTACTTTCTTTAGAACCTGGTCAACACCTTCTAGTTTGGCGTTTCTAATGGTGGGACCTGTTATAACGCTGTAGTTTCTCGACGCTCCAACTATTTTTCATCGAGATTATCGGTGGTGTTGATTAGAGTAGCTAGAGGTTTTTGATGGGGGTTCTGTCACTTTTGTCGGAGCTCCTACTATACTAGTTTCTTATATTGATGGGACTACTTTTCGGTCTATGTTCCTTATGTGTTTCCACTTGTTTACTGTGGTAACTCGCATTAAATTTATTTACTGTCGGTTTGTGACAACTTTCCTCTAGGTGGGTGGACTTTAATTGCCTTAAACTCTGTCATTAACGAAGCTCTTTTCATAGTGTAACACCTCGGTTTTCTACCCGTTCTGCCTTTGGTGGCAGGCAGGTGGCACGCCTTTGGTTGGGCCAGCTTACACGATGATGGAAACAACAATTAAAGCTCTGATGAGTGCGGTAGATGAGGGCGCTTGGGAACAAGAGGGTTTTTTTATTGATTCTGACAAGCCCATTTATGCACAACGCCCCGCTCTAGAACCATCATCTTTGCTCTTGACCAACACTGTGGATGTTTTACCAAGCTCTGCAGCGGGTAGAGTGACTGGAGGGAGGCTGAATGTTGTGTGCCCGGGTCACACATCGACTGGTTATGTTGTAACGAGTGGAGTTCCAAATCTTTGGGGGTGGTGGAGAGCCTTTCTTGGTGGGTAGGAAGCAAGCTTCGAGGTCTTGGTTAACTAAGAAACCGTGGATACCCAACAGGACCCGACGAAAGATGGTGTTGGGGGACGACATGGGTTTGGAGGAAGCAGCCAATTTGGCATTGACTGCTCTGGTGGGTATATTTTCTTATCACTCTCGTTGTTTTACACTAGAGCTTTGTTGGATGGAGGTGAATTGGACGCCCTTGATAAGGTATACCCTTGAACTTTACGTTCCCCCGCATGGCTGGTTTGGTTTTTGTTTTCTCTCTTCGGAGGATGTGGACAAAATCTTAGGTTGTTTGTGGCCTTTTGATGGAGGGAGTCTGATGCTAAAGAGATGGAGGATCTCTTTTGACCCAGCTCAAGATTATTTTCGCTACAGACATCTATGGATTCTACTGTCGGGACTTCCTTTACATTTTTGGAACATGAAGGCTTTAACGACTATTGGTAATGCCTTGGGTCGATTTATAAGTGTAGATGAGAAGGCTCTGTGTGCACCATAACACAAGCTAGGCAGGATTCTGGTCGAGGTCGATATACATTGTGGTCTGTTGGAAACTTTAGACATACAGTGGCGGGATCAGTTTTTTTCACAACGGCTCGACTACCTGGGGATATCGTTTCGTTGTACACTCTGTAGGAAGACAAGACATCTGAGAAACACATTTCAGGGATGCGAAGAGGAGGAGGAATTAGAGAACTCTCGACTTCGGAAAGCACCAAGAGTTTGCTCGTCGAAATATGAATCGACAGCCCGAGAAGTACCTGACCTTGTTTCCTCGTATTCTCCGAATGTCTCGAGATCAAACACTCTTATGGGTAAGCCTAAATCTCAGTGTCCTATAATTTTTAATACTTTATCTTCTTGGGAAAAAATTGCATTGGATGCGACTTATCCACATGGGACGGTGTCATCTGGTCATCCATGTGATCCTACTCCTGTTGCCAAGCCTATCATTGAGCCTCCTGTTATCCTCACAATAACTGGGTTGGGTTCTGAACCACAGGATGAGCCTTCCTTTACCTTGGGAGTTGATATACATGTTCATGTTTTGGGTAGGGACCATCCTACACTTGTGGAACCTAGGATGTGTCACTCTGGCTCTGGAACCTCCTCCTTTGAGGTGGGGGCTACCTTAAATACCTCCCTTTCATTACAAAAGAACTCTGGGATGGGGGTTGACTTGGGGGGGACCGAACCTTTTGTACTCTCAGGTTACAGGGAGGAGGATCCAGGTGATTATTCTCTTGGGGAGACATTGGAGGCTTTAATACCTGTTGATCGAGAGGTCGAATCATTGGTGCCACTCACTACATTTTTAGGCAATATAGTCATACCTTTACCAGGCAAATCAGATTTAGTGGATCCTTTTGAACTTCGCAGTGGGGGTGTAAGTTCGAGTTATACTTGGTCCAAGGGGCTTGGATTTGAGACATCACCGATAAAAACTAGAAGTGCCCGAAAACGGGCTACACTTTCGGGAAATGCTCTTATTTTTTCCTCTTCCACTACTACAGATTCTGGGGCGCTTAGAGGCATCAAAGCCCTTGCTCATGCTAGACCATGATTTTTCTCTCCATTAATATATGTGGGGTGGGAGGGACCCTAAAACAAGCCTCCATGCGCAAAGTTTGTCGTTCTATTAAACCAGATGTAATTTTCCTTCAAGAAACACTTGTTGATGAAGTTAAGGCGAGACAATTTATGCTTCGATTTGTTCCGATTTGGTGCATTAGTGCGGTTAGTTCACTTGGAAATTCGAGAGGGCTCATGGTGGCGTGGGATCCAAATAAGTTCTTGTTGACTCCCACATTGTGTATTGGGGGTATCATCCTCAAAGGCATCTCTCTTGAAAACAAACAGGACATTTGTTTGTTAAATATTTATGGACCCTGTGTTGAGAGGAAATTATTTTGGGACCGTGTGGCTCGGAGTGGTATATTTGATTCTAAGAATCTGATTCTTGCAGGTGATTTAAAATTTTCCTTGGGAGCTGACGAAGTATGGGGTGTGGCCGCTCATTTGGACAAGCTTGCAGAGTATTTCAAGGATATGTTGTTGAAACATCAACTGATTGATTTGGTCCTGGTTGAGATTGTCCCGACATGGAGAAATGGAAGAAGTGGCAGGAACTGTATTTCAAAGCGCATGGACAAGATTCTTGTGTCGGAAAGCCTCCTCACTGATGCAGGTAGGTACTGGTCTTGGGTGGATCTACCCTTTGTCTCTGATCACGCACCTGTGGCAGTTCATTTCGATATCTAACCTTTCCCGATTGCTTTTCCTTTTAAATTAAATCCTACGTGGTTGGCTGAGGTGGACTTCGCGACTATTGTAAGTGAGGTTTGGTAGGATCCCAGATTCTTAGAAGAATCAGATATCTAGATCAGATTTGTTGGAAAACTGAGAGCCCTTAAAGCATGAATCAAATCCTGGGCGCGGATAAGACGAATTGAACAACAAAAAAAGCTATCTTCTCTAGAAAAGGAGATCATGACTACTCTCTCAAACTGCCCAAGAGATGGGCTTGAATCTTCATATACATGTAGATTTAAGACTCTGGAGACTGAACGTAACCAACTTCTAATCATTGAGGAAGAACTTTGGCGACAAAGGAGTCGTGCAGTTTGGTTAAAAAGTGTAGATCAGAACACCAAGTATTTTCATAAGGTTGCTAATGTGAAGAGGAATCACAAACACCTTTGGGAGATTTGGGATGAATTGGGGCAGGAACATAGAGGGCAAGAAGCTTTAAAATCTGAAGCAAACAGGGAATTTTAGACTTTATTTTCTAAGGATCCCCAAATCACTCCTGTGGATCAGTTTAATATTGTCCAGATGTTTCCTCGTTTTATTTCCGAGGAGGATTCTATTAATCTTGACAGTTCGGTTACTAAAAAGGAAATTCTGGAAATATTGAAACTCTTTGTAGTTGATAAAAGCCCAAGCCCGGACGGTTGGACAGTAGAATTTTATTTGAAATTTTTTGAAGTGGTGAGTGATGACTTGGTGGATCTTGTTGAAGATACTAGAACCAGAAGAAGGATAAAAAGTACCTTAAACTCTACTTTCTTGGCACTAATCCCAAAGGAGAATAATCCCTAGACCTTTGGGGATTATAGACTTATAACACTTTGTAATCTTTGCTATAAGTTGATTTCCAAGGTCATTGCAAATAGGATTAAGCCCATAATCTCAAGGCAACTATATGGGGAACAACTCAGATTCTTAAAGGGCAGGCAGATTCTGGATGTTATTGGTACTGCGGAAGAATGTATTCAAAGTATCAGGGCTAGAAAACAAAAGGCACCGATACTTAAGCTGGATCTCATGAAAGCTTATGACTGTGTCAATTGGGATTTCCTTCGCATGATTTTGGTACAAATGGGTTTTAATGTTCAGACCATAAACTGGATTATGAATTGTGTGGTTATTTCCTCTTTTTTCGGTCCTGATCAATGGGGAGGCCTCCTAGGTATTCAAAAGTGAACGAGGGTTGCGCCAAGGATTTCCACTCTCACCATTTCTTTTTATTCTTGTCATGGAAAACATCAACCTTCTCCTAAAAAAGGGTCAAGCAAACGGTTTGTTAACTGGTGTCAAGGTTTCTAGGATAGTCAAAATCCTTCATCTTATTTTTGTTGATGATATTCTCGTCATTTCTAAACCTTCCCTGGAAGAATGGCAGGTGATCAAGTCTTTTTTAGATCGTTTCTGCAATGCGTCGGGATTAAAGATTAGTCCACAAAAGTTGACTTTCCATTTTTCCGGGACAAATGGAGTATTTCTGGAGCATTTAAAATCCTTGTTTACTTATAATTTTGTGAAGATGTCTTTGGGTTTCCGTTACTTAGGATACTTTCTAAAAGCGGAGAAGAGTACTTTTGAAGATTAGAGGTGGCTTATCGTACAATTTGAGAAAAGGATCAATCAATGGTGCAACCGGTGGTTGACTATAGGGGGAAGACTTATACTCGCCAAATCTGTTCTTGAAACACAATCTGTATACTGGATGGCCTTGGCGGCAGTTCCAACCTCTGTTCTCTCAAGGATTCATAGGCTTATCTTTGACTTTCTTTGGTCGAGAAGAGGCAAGTCCCAGGGTATACATCTCTGTGGTTGGGAGAAGATTGCTAAGCCTAAACTTTTGGGTGGCTAGGGTCTTCAGAATCTTTTCCTTTTCAACCACGCCTTAGCATTTAACTCTTCATGGCATGTTTTGTTCAAAGATAGTATTTGGAATAAAGTGGTTAAGGATAAATACTTTCCCTGTTGTTCAGTAGCAACCTAGCTATGGTCGGCTTCTCCATTTCAACTTGCTGCCTCACAAATCTGGAAAAATCTAATGAAAACTTTACCTATCATTACTCGGTGGATTAGTTGGGATCCTGGGAATGGGTCTTCGATTTTGATAGGTCTAAACAAGATCTTGAGGATAGGTGGTGATTCATTATTATCTTCAGAACTTCGTGAGGCTCTTAAGGCAAAAAACACTTGTTATCTTTATCAAGCTACGACCGAGGCAGCATTGGGTTTTGTCACAAATCACTGGAAAACTTGTGAAGATTTAGAGCCTAGTGGGGATGTGGCAGTGGAATGGACTGCATACTACAAGGCACTTATACAATTGGGGATTCAACTTCATCCAAGAGATGATAACTTGATTTGGATCGATGGTGATCATTTGGGACTTATCACTGTAAAAAATGTTTACAATGTCCTGGCTAATGAATATTGGCCGACTCCTATCACTGATTGGTGAAGACACATTTGGACTTGGGATTTGGCACTTAAGTTAAAACTTTTTCTTTGGCTGGCACTGGAAAATAAGGTTCTATCTTGGGAAAATCTTAGAAAGAGGGGATGGGCAAGCCCGAGTATTTGCTCATTATGTCTAAATGATGAGGAGACGGTTAAACATATTTTTATTACTTATTCCTTCTCACAAGTTGTCTAGTCGACTCTAGCTACTGTTTACAATTTTAATATCAATTGGGGAGTTAGATATTTATTTCATTGTTTTGAAGCTTGGTTATCGGTGGAGAAATCCCGAAAGACCCTCCCTGCGTTGATGTGCTGGTATTTGTGGGTGGCTAGAAATAAGTACTTATTTGAATCCCATATTCCCTCTGTATAGAGTGTTGTGTATCAGATCCGAGGCTTGATGGATGCTTCGAGGACTCAAACTACAATTGTGCATTGTCCAAAGAGGAAAAAGAATCCACCTGATATAATAATGGAAAATGTATGTCGGTTTGATGACGCATCACAAAATAATGGATCACTTTGTGGAGCGGGTGGTATCATAAGGATCAGGGAGAATACATTTTATAGATGGACCTAAATTGTGGGATGGGCTCAAATACCAGGGCTGAATTACTTGGAGTATGGACAAGCTTATCCTTAGCACACAGACTTGGTATTGATCGGCTTCAGGTATTGGGGGATTCAAAGATAGTGGTGGATTGGTTAAATCTTAAATGTAATCTTCATGTTTCATCACTCTTGGGATGGATGGAGAAGGTAAGAAACCTTATAACACTCTTCAAAGAGATCAAATTTGATCATATTTATAGGGAAGAGAATGTAGAGGTAGACACACTCTAAAAAAAGGCCCTATAGGTCACTGAAGGAAGGATTCATTTCAAGAAATGGTAGGATGGCCCCCCACTTACTATGCGACTATATTTATAGTAGTACATGTCCCTTGGATCTCTGTGGCATACTATGACTCTTGCTGATTATCTATGGATCTTTAAGTTATTTTGATACTTGTATCTTTTTTGGAATTTCTAAAGTACCTCATATTTTGGAAAATTATCAAAGGGATAGAGGAAATCTGTGTAATATCAATGTATTTTTTTGACTTTCTGTCAGTGAATTATAGTTAGTCTCTTGAAGATGGATGCTATCCATTGCTGTAAGCCATTACTGGGCATTGTATTTTGGACTTATGTACTCTCATTGAGAGCAACATATATATTTGAGAAATTTTCTGCTGAGAAAAAAAAAACCTTTTAAGGTAAGAAAATCTTGAAGAAGCTTCGAGTCTACTCCTTTATCTTAAGTTCCCTAAGGGTTTTTGAAGTACCAAATGCTTGATTTTACTATTGAAGTCATGTCTTTGTTTTTTAAACTTTGAAATACAAGATGGTTAAGCTTAAAGTTGTTACTTGTGTTAGGTTTGGGTTTTTATACATCATATTCTCTTTTTCGGATAAGTGTTTGTGAACTCTTAGGGGGTTCAACTCTTTTTTATTTACAAATTACTTATTAATGAGCATTTCTCTCTCGATTCCTTGCACTTGCATAGTCTTTATGAGTAGGCAATTTTCCCTTTGGTCCTTTATCTTACAAATACCCATATGTGACTAGCTTAAGTTAGACCCTCTTCTTGGGGTCATACATAATTAGGCTAACTAGTTTTTAGTTGGACTATGGATGCTAGGTGGTCTTGCAAATATGACATTTTTCAAACCTCCCCATTGTGGAGGAAGAATGACCCACTTTTCGTCTCCCCTTTCTCTAATTAGAATATACTCAACTTGGATATATACCAATTGATAAATAAATATTGTTGATCTTGAAATTGGAGTGTCAAAATTACCTACAGTTCTTTTAATTTGGATCATATGAATTGCTTTTATGCTTTTGAATTTAAAATTACTGAGCGTCATTTAACTATCATTGCCATTATCATCAATGCCTCTTAACTACAAATACATAAATTACAACAATGTAGATCATATGAATTACTTGTGTGCTTAGATTTAAGATAAATTAGTATTATTTAACTACCTTTGTTGTCAATGCTTCTTTATTACAAATACACAAATAAAATAACACACACATTTAGAGGTTATTGGTAACTCTAAAAGTGTTGCAATTGCTATCAATTCTTTATATATATATATATATATATATATATATATATATATATATATATATATATATATATATATATATATTTTACATTTAGAGGGGTAAATTGTAAACACAAACAAATGGTAGAGGCTCCTAGTAACTCCAAAGGCATTAACAATGAAAATATAAAAAAATTAATTAATCAAGTAATTAGTAAAAAAAATAAATTCATAAAAATTACTTGGAAATCATTTTTTGTATTTGAACTTTACACATAATCTCTTGCCCCACACATCACACATACTTTGCTCCCTTGTGCACCTAGCACTGAGTCTTGAATCTCTAATATTAGAAGTTTCAACTTATCCTTCTTTTTATCCACGTAATGTTTTGTCAATGAATTAATTTAAAATTAAACTTTTGAAAAACACACACACACACACATTTTATTTTTCCTTATTTTAAGGCTCCTCCTCATAAGTTGACTCTTATTTAAAGATGCCAAGTCTTAACTAAATCATTGGGGAATCTAGGAAGAGGTCATTGTGTAGAATATGATACTATGAAAAATAATATTATTACATCTACATTTAAGGAGAAATTGTGGTGCCATAAAAAATTAGAGGATAAGAGAAAATTAAGTTACTATAAGGAGGTGATTAGCCCTAATCTAGAAGATCAAAAGTATATCTATATTTTAACTAGACTCCGTGGGTTTAAAGAATTTGTCATCTTTGTGACACTAGGAGGTTGAAAATGAAAATCACTTTTGCTTAGAATGTCTTGCTTACATCCACATTACATATCAATTTTAGAATATTTGTTAGAATACCTACCTTCCTAATCTTTTAACTCATCAAAACTATAGAACCTTAGGAATGCTTCTCTTCAAACTTTTTCATTACAAAACTAAAATTGTGAAGCAAGCCAAATAATTCCTTACCTTTTTTTACCTTAAGATCAAATAAACCAAAGTTGATTTTAATGGACATAAATAACCATTGTTATTATCAACATCAATATATATTAAATACAAATCCACCTTATGAAAAGCTAAAGCATTAAATAAATAAAATTATATATATAAAAGAGTTGGTTCATAGCATACCTTTTTTTACCTTAAGATCAAATAAACCAAAGTTGATTTTAATGGACATAAATAACCATCGTTATTATCAACACCAATAATAACACCAATATATATTAAATACAAATCCACCTTATGAAAGGTAAAGAATTAAATAAATAAAATTATATATATAAAAGAGTTGGTTCATAGCATACACATAAGGAGAAAATAATGATGGGTAGGTGGTTTTCTAACTCATAAAGACCACCATCATTATCATAAATATACATTAAATAAGAATCCACCTTATGAGAAGCGAGAACATTAAACTCTTATATTTATATATATAAAAGAGCTGGTTCATAGCATACAAATAAAGAGAAAATGATAGGTAGTTGGTTATAAAGACCATCAACATTATAATCTTGAATATATATTAAATAAACCAGAGTATTAAATACCAAAAATTATATCTATATTTATCTATATAAAAGTTGGTTCATAACTTATATGTAACTTATATGTACGAGAAAAAAATGATAATAATAAAGAGATAGTTTTTAACTTATAAAATTTAAGTATTTATTTTATTTTATTTTATCTCAATTTCATCTCCATAACTATATGTCAAAAACATTAAGATAAGTAGTTTGAATGTAAAATTTCAACACCTCCTCCATAGCATAGTTAAATTAGCATAACAAGAAAAAAGAAAAAAAAAAAAAACCATCTAACATAGTTAAATTAGCATAACGAGCAAAAACCATCTATAAATATGAACAAAAGAAACTCAAAAATTTGATGAAAAAAAATCCAAAAAATACTAATAATATGGAATATGAGATATTTTGGACAAAGAATATATATAATGCTATAAGGACAAGGTAGTAAGTAGAGACCATTAATAGAGTTATGGAGACCTAAAAGACAAGACATCAAACATTGCATAATTGTTTTTTTTTTTAAGGTTCACAAAGGTAATGTGACACGCTATGAATGTAAAGTTATTAATTACACCTTAGTGCCATTTGTAGGGCCAACCCTTAGAATCCAAGGGTTGGTTTGAATGATGGGTGTGGGGATAAAAATATTGAGTCATCATTAAGGAGAGGGTGTCCAACATGAACATACCAATAATATACATAAAACACTGTATAGAAATTATGATGCGGTCGCACCAAAAGATGTCAGAGACGTTAACGTTAATAAATTAAAATGATAAGAAATCTTAAAGTAAAATGAAAGCAAAAAACTTTACAGCGGTTTAAACGGGGGGTTTCTGGCTTTTGACTCATGGTAAGAAAACATGTTTTTTACTCGGTCATTTTGTACACATGGGTTTTCGTGACCGTTCTCAGTGACCAGAGTGAACAGTGAAAGCATGTGGTTATTACTTATAATTACGAATAAAAAAGTTTCCACGCTGGGCGTTGACAATTGTTTTTACGACTGGGCCCACTTGCCACGCTTTTAATATCTGTCACGTCAGCAAAGTTTTTATTGGCGTTTTGTGTCGTTATTCGCGCCCTCCGAGAAAACCGAGAAGGATCTAACGATGACATGTCACGTACAGTTTCCCCACTACAGACACGCGAATCCGAAGGCCGGAAGGTCTCTTTCCCGTCCATCCGACGGCTGTGGCCGTTTGTGAATTGAAAGGCGCACAGTCCACGAGGATCCAGATGCCATCGAGCTGTCAGAAGCATTACGGGAAGGGGCCGCCGCGCCGTGAACCGGTATCAGAATCATCCGACGGTGGGTTTGGATCCCGAAGATGTCGGAAAGAGTGCAGTCCGTTAGATGCGCGCCTCGCCTGGATGATTCTTTAATATCCTGACAAAGGATCCGGTGGATGATTCTTTTCAATTTTTGACAAAGAATCCGGGAAGGATCAGACGTGGGAGCAGGTTGGTTTTATGAATTTGTATTCCCCTGGCGGGAAGGAATTTACGGGAATGTTTCATTTACTGGAATGTTTCAACCGAATGAAACTATAATTAAATGTCCTCACGCATTCAGCGATGGGTGCCGCATTTAATTGACTAGGGGTACCGACGGAAATATTTGCAGATCAAGGACGCGGTTTGCTTTAGAGGGAGGATTAAAGCTTACCCGCAGGCGAAGATAGCGGGATATCAAATTCCTTTTTGTTTCATAAAATTGTAACTCTGAGATACATATATTGCACAATCCGAATATAACAGCGCTTTTTCAGGGTGTTGATTTCATTTGTACAATGAGAGGCTGTAATTTCAATAAATTTCTTACTCAATTTGGCCAAAAATTGGTCAACAAATTCCAAATGAGAACACAAATGCTTGGTTGGCCCTTTCGGATTATCATAACGGGCCTTTAGTCGGTCAGGTCCGTGCTCCTTGAATTGTCGGACGCGGATTACTCTAAATTTATCGGGCGTCTTGACGGAGACCGGGCTTGAAAAGGTCGAATTTAGATATTCTCAGACGTGATCTGGTGTAATTGGACACGTCTCAGCTTTTTGATATTTTTTTCACGTTGACAGCCTCAGAAGATCGATCAGGATACGAACCTTCATACCGTTTCGTCCGTCCAGGGTGTCGCGTTGTGATCACGGGCTTTACAGGTAAATATTTTGGGATGGATAATCGAGCCTTTTCGGTCTTTGGCTTTCTATGATTCGAGGCTGGATGGTATGCGATGTTAATTTGAAATTTGGGGAGCATTGTGTTGCAGGGGTTGGTGAGGATGGGGGTCATGTCGAGAAAGGTGTTGCCAATCTGTGGCAATCTGTGTTTCTTTTGCCCTGGTTTAAGGACGCGCTCCAGACAGCCCGTTAAAAGATACAAGAAGCTCTTGGCAGACATTTTTCCCAGATCACAGGTAAGTCTATTGTAATGTCCTGGTATTGAATCACAGGAGATCAAGACTGGGTCGACTTAGGGTTCTAATTCATACTTCTGAGTACCTAATTGGAAATTGATGTGCATCTCTGATGTGGAGGAACGGGTTTTAGAGTTTATCTTCAATCGGAAGTGCTTCTGACAAAATCCCCCGTGCAGGACAATGTTTTGTGTAAAATCAAATTCATGTTTAATACCCCTCAAAGGTCATATTGGAAGTCTCAGTAGAACTAATTCGAAACTGAAAGGGCATTTAAGGGCGATATCCACCGTTTGTTGAACGAAATTTTATCACAGAAATATCTTGAAGGAAAGGCACTGTTCGCTATTTGTTCAAGTTAACGCTTTAACATAAGGCTGAAAAAGCTCCTCCAAAATCAATCCCCGTATATGAACTTGCTTGTTTGAAATCTCCAAATTTCCTCGCTCTTTTCATTTAAATAGACGTGGATTTTTGTCGGTCCTTCTTCAGTCATAAATTTCCTTAATAAGGTATTGGTTACGGAAAATAACATAGAATGGTCAAACCCTTTATCCTCTCTTTTCTGACATTTTCTCATTGGCACCGTGCATAATTTTTAGTCATTACATCATATTGCATTCTGTATTTTCAAATAAGTATTTTCGGTTTTGGAAAATCTATCTTATGTTTCATTACTGAACAATAAGAAGTAGGCCAAGAATTATACATCGTGGGGCCGAAGTGTGTGATTGCACATGTTGCCCCTTCTTACATTGGTTAGTAAGGCTAGCGTGCCAGCTTTGCCTCTGATCTCCAGAGAATGTGTGTATTTCCTGAAAATGTCAATCTTAGCTAAAATCTGTTTAGTCAGCTTTGATCTAAAAGTTGTGACTGCTCCCAAATTCATGAAATATTTCCTTTGAATTGAATGTCACCCATCCATCCCCATTAAGCAACCAGATGCATAGTGGAGGGCAGTGGGGTTCACATCCACGAGTGCATATAATGATTGGCATATCCTGATGCTTATGACAGACAGCATGCCTTTCACTAAAGCCGTTGTTGTGATTAATGATAAGCCAGGTTTCACCATATTCATCACTATATGTCATAGTTATAGGGTTTCCGGAATATCCATGGATATGCATATTTAGGGGCCTGCCTTTGATCTAATTATCCCTTTTATTTTTTGTTAGGGTGAAAGTTGTTTTGTCCTGTGGGAGCTATGAAGTATGAAGTTGAACCGCATCTCCGCATTATTGCAGTTCCATTTCAATGCGTTTTTTCCTTTCTTTAAAAACTTTGGACCATTTCTTGGTTTGTGCATGTCATCCTTGTGCAGGGGCCATGCTATTCTTCCGTGTTCTCCCAATTTTATCAGATATATCCACAGAGACTGATATAATTTTCTCTTGAATTGAATGCGGTAGCTTTTTTATTAAGAGGCTTTATGTTTTGAGATGTTGTCAAGGGTCTTTTGGCTCCTAATATAGTCTTAATTCAATTTGTAGTACTTTCTGCTGTTGACATCCAAAATGCAGGTTCTACTAATTCATTTTGTCCATATGCTAAATGCTGGTTTTAGTTCGAGGCTTTTGTGATTTTAAACTTTAAATTGTCTGAAGGTAATACTACTTTATTCTTCATTTTTTGGGCGAAATGCAATGTATAACAAGTCCTTTTGTGGCTTGGAGATGATTGAGATTTAGAGATATTCATGAAACAATGTTAAATCCGACTGCCTAGCTTGCGTTTTTAATCGAAAGGGAAAGAAATTAAGGTATATATTGTCCCATTGTGAGGGTTCACAAATGCAGATAAATTTTTTCAAAGGAATAGGAGTAGTTAATGAATTTCTACTAGGTAGAATCCGGCTATTCGATACAGCTATACTTACAATGCAGACTCAACCTATGCCTCTTGATTAAATGTAAGTTGTAACTATATTGTCTTATTTCCTGTATGTTAGTGTGACTGTATTTCTAATATTACGGTAAACCATCTTGCACAGATAACATAATTGTCAGAAGAATTGGTGATGCAAAAGCTGATTGGCCTAGTAGAATTTACCCAGTTTGTGATAGTGCATGGAAGCCTTGCATTTGATCTTGTACATGTTGAGACGGGTCTCTTATTATTCTCACTGATCTTCACATATGTTAAAATGAACCTGTGTAATTATTTCTCTTTGCAGGATGAGGAACCAAATGATCGGAAGATTGGCAAATTGTGTGAATACGCATCAAAAAACCCTATGCGGGTTCCCAAGGTTTAACTTATAAATGATTTTAGAAATGTGATTTTTCAGAAAGCATGTGGCTTTTTAATGGTTTGCCAATGCTTTTTTTGGTTCTCTTTTCTGTAGCTTATTTGGATTTGACATGGAAATCTTCACTGCATTTTGCAACAGATCACAAAATATTTGGAACAGCGGTGCTATAAAGAACTGCGAAGTGAGCATTTCGGTTATGTCAAAGTTGTCATGCGTGTTTATAGCAAGCTACTATCTTCATGTAAAGAACAGATGTAAGTACTTGTATTTTCGGGATCTAGAATTTGCTCTCAGCAAACCAGTGTTGCAAATATCTCCGATTTCTCTTGAGTTTTTCAGGTTGCTGAATTGTCCAATATTTTCAGAATCCTTCAGGTGTTTATTCTTGCGGATATTTTCCTATAATTTCTGATTTTCCCTGGTATGTCTGATAAGTTTCTTTCCAGACCCTTGGCAATATATTCCCTGAAACGATATTTGCAACATTGCAAACACATGCCTCTATACATCACTTCTTTTGGAACCTTTAATTGAGCTAAATTTGCATTTTATAATTCTGGATGCAAATTCTGTAGCAAGTCAAATATAGCCTTAATCTATGCTTAAACAATGGGTTCATGTTTGAGAAACAAATTTTGGAAAGCTTGACAACAGTTTCTTTACAGAAATGAAGCTGCTTCACTAAAAAGCATAAAAACTTGCTGTAGTCCATATGTAGTTATTGCGTGACAGAAATTTGTTCCAACGTTTTTTTTTCTTTTTGACATTTTCCCCAAATACATGGTAGCAGCTTTTAAAAAATGGCCTTACAAGTACACATAAGCCTACCAAGTTTGCATGGAGAACGGACGACCTGCTCATAGTAGAAAGCTAGCAAAGCAAAACATCATTGTGATTTTTGCAGCAGCTGGAGGGGCTGTTGTGGTTCCCAACTGTGCAGCATCTGTAAATTCTGTTTATATAGTTGTGCCATGTTTCCTGCAATATGTTTTTTAAATGCCCTTGTTGAGGTTTCTGCTGGCCCTTGTGTCTATATAGTCAGATTAAGGAATGTTCAGAAGAAAAAACTTGATCGCCTTTTAAATAAATATATATTTTTTATGTTACAGAAGTTTCTGGAAATGGGAAATGGTAGGAAGCGAGTTTCTGGAAATGGGAATGGCGAGGGCCTGGAATGTAGGATATAGCAGGGGTAGCCTCAATAGGAAAAGATTGGAAATGATGAGAAACTTAAGAAACACTGGGAAATGGTTTCTGTAAAAGAGGAAGAAGATTTTAATATAAAATTACACTAAATCAGAACAATAAATTATAAACATTCAAAAAAACAAGATTCAATTCCATAAATGTCATTTTCAAATGATAATTTCAAAATGCACAATTAGTAATTCCATATTGCATACCACCATTCAAATTTCAACATAGATGATGAGCATTCCATATTGTTGTATAATTCATAGAAAAAAAATTGCAACATTAACTATCAAAATGGAAAAATGTCTAATAAATCATGAATAACAATGCTTTAAAGTTTAACCTTAAAGTTTGAAGTTTAAACACTAATAGAAAACAGTGAACGATGAAAATCTAAATCTAATGGCCTTCAAAATAGGTTCTGTGAAGGAAAATATGAATTCAAAGTCCTCCCATCAACTCCTGTTAAGCACATATTCTTGGATTCTTTTTTCCTCATCCAAGAATATTCTTTTGGAAATATTTGTAGTGCATATTGCTTGTTTGCATTGAATCATGTATTCAATTAAAATGAAGTAAGAAGCTTTAGCAACTCCAACTGTGCATGTGACCGGTAAATGGCACGAGAGGTATGATGATTGCAAAAATATATTTACAAGGACCTTAGCCTCCATAATTATTTGAGCAATCCAATAAAATTTTTCCATATCCTTGAATGAATTATTCAATCATGCCTAACACAAGGGGTCCAAAACAAATATTGAAACTGGTTCTACACATCAACCTAGAAACAGGTGCTGCATCTGTAAGCACTTGAACTACATTTGAAGCTCCAAACTCTTAAATAGCCTCTCTAAGGGCGGCCTCATACTAGAAATTTTTTTCCTTGAATTTTCATGACCAATCTATTGTCTTCAAAAAATAAGGACCTTCAGAAGAGCTGATGATGATGTTTAGCAAAGGATGATGACTCCTATCTGTTCAACCATCCATATAATTGAACAATCATACCTTGCCCAAGCCTATTTTTGGTCCACTCTACTCAAAGGCCTATCAATCAATGTGTTTCTCAGTTTGTTGAAACCAGGTGGCTTGAATCCTTGTGGGGTTTC
>ML787720.1:40817-53047 GCA_009831015.1 Picea engelmannii
AGCTCTACTCTCTCATGCGCACACAACACACTCCTCTTTCCAACCAGCATGTATATGTTTATCTTGTTGAGTTTTGGGTACCTTGGAAAGTGGTACCCTTGTGTTTGTGAGTGAAATGTGTCACTTAAGTCATAAAGTGACAATTAATTCACTTTGTGGGTGAATTAATAGCCATAAAGCAAACTAAGGAAACTTGAGAAAGTGGGTTTTCTAAGTGAGATTTTTGAGATTAAATCTCACCCTTTGATTAGACATGGCTAGATTGAATCTTGGTCATTAATCTTTTATGTTTGGCCATAGAGAGGCTAAAGGAGGAGAAAGGGTAAGGATGAGGCTCATTGTTCACTCTCTCACTTTAGAGATTTGGGTGAGGAGGAGAGAAGTGAAGAGAAAGAAAGAGTGAGGGTTTGGAGAGGCTTGGGTGCATTCTTGAGGAGAGGAGGGTGCACAAAGGTTTGAGCTTGGATTCTTGAGCTAGGAAGGCACAAGCTAGTGTGGAGGGTGCTTCCATGGAGTTGGGCGCACTTGCATGAGCAGTGCATTGTAGGAGGAGGGGAACACTTACATGAGGAAGGGTGCATTTTAGGAGGAAGGGCGCACTTGTTTGAGGTGAGAGCAAGGATTGTAGAGGGCGCATCAAGGTTGTGAGGAGACACCTTGGTAGAGGAAGAGTTTTGTGTGTGAGGGGTGCACCTAAGGAGAGGAGAAGTGAAGAAAAAGAGAGAGTGAGGGTTTGGAGAGGTTTGGGCACATTTTTGAGGAGAGGAGGGCGCACAAGGGTTTGAGCTTGGCTTCTTGATCTAGGAGGGTGCAAGCTAGTGTGGAGGGTGCTTCCATGGAATTGGGCGCACTTACATGAGCAAGGGTGCATTCTAGGAGAGGGGCACACTTACTTTAGCAAGGGCGCATTTTAGGAGGAAGGGCACACTTGTTTGAGATGAGAGCAAGGCTTGTATAGGGCACATCAAGGTTGTGAAGAGACGCCTTGGTAGAGGAAGAGTTTTGTGCGTGAGGGGTGTACCCAAGGAGAGGGGGTGCAAGTGTTGAGGCTTGAGCAAGAGGAGGGTGCACCAACGAGAGAGGGGGCACACCTGTTCAAGGGCTTCACCAAATATCACAAGGCATCTTGAAGGGAGGCGCATTCTACAAGTGGGCAAAGGCAAGGTCAACTGAAGGCCAAGTCAAAGGGCAAAGGAAAGAGGCTAGAGGCTTAACAAAGGAAGAAGGGTGCACCAAGGCAAAGGGTGCCTTTGTTCAAGGGCTAGCAGGCATATCTACAAGGAGCTCTAATGCATCCAAAGTTGGGTTGCTATTGTACCAGGTTCACTTGTATTTATTTCCTTGTTGTACTCATGCTTTAAGATCTCCAAATATATACATCTATCTCTAACTGGTTTTTCCAATGGGGGGTTTTTCTAGGGTCACGTTGACCAAAAACATGATGTGTTCTTTTGTCATTCATGCTTAGTTATTTTCAGCCTTGTTAGTTGTTAAAATGTCCAAGAGGAGTGTTGTATGTTTTAAGGTTTATGGATGTGCTATCAGTTAAGAGAACACTTGCAAGGGCACCTTAAAAGAGCATCTGATCATCGGTTTGAAGGTAGTTTTGAGGAGAGAAATATCAGACTTGTTTTCTGTCCTAAAACAACAACAAGGAGAATTTTGAAACCTTAAACATAGAGCCCAAGAAGAGGTCAAAAGACAGACGTGTTGGGCAGCCTTCTAGTTCCTCAAAAAATCTACATGGTATCAGAGCTTCAGGGCAAGCGGTTTGGTTGATTGTTGGAGCATTCAATGGGCAGGTTTTTGTGGGGCAAAGATCTGATCTGTTGGCTGTTTTTAGACAACAAGTTTTCAATCCAAAACAGATTTGAAAGTGCCTTGGTTTTCGTGGCTATTGGGCAATTTTACACTTGGTTGGCAACCTCATTTTTCACACTTGGGAGTAGTGTGTTTGAGGCTGATTTTGATTGTTCAGAGGTTTTCATATTTTGCTTGGGGTAGAGTGTATCGGTTTAGCATCAAATGACATCATTGGCGGTGGCAGGTTTGAGGGTAGAGGATGTTAGAGAACTAAGAGGGTGGGAGGGAGGGGGCGTGCGGTGAATCAGTTGTTGCTGTGCTTAAACAATTATACCTATTTTAAAATCATTATATAACACTCAATGATGATCACAATAATTCAGGGAAGTAAGCAATAGAATATTCAACATCAATCACACACATGAAGTATACAGAGACAGATATTTTCGAGGAAACCCATAAAGGGAGAAAACCTCTTCTTCTTAATATGATAAGTAGTCTTTATTTTTTGTACATTATCATTCTTATGAGCACCAACTCTTTTTGGGGCTACCACCTCTATTTTACAAGCTGCAACTTACTGGGAGCACAAACTCTCTGGTTTCTCTAGCACCCACTAGAAGGAAGCACCAACTCCTCGAGTGTTCCAACACCAACTGGATGGAAGCACCAACTTCTAGTCACACAGGCACCAACCTGTGTAACAGAGAACAATGGTTCTCCCTTACACCGCCCTACACCACCCTGGTTTTTCTGGCTGCAACCAGATGGAAGCTACAACTCTCTGTGTTCAAGCACCCACTTGAAACTCTAAGGACAACAATACTCCCTAGCACCACTTTACCACCCTGAGATATAAATCTTTGCTTTCTGAAATTTATTACAGTGATACAGTATTTATCAATGGGTTACCAGTCTCATCACTGCTCTGCTGTGCCTGCATCGGTGTGTTCCTGCTCGCATCTTCTTGCGTTAAAGTTCTCATACAGTCTGCTGTTTTCACCATTTTTGCTCTGTCCAGCTTATGTTCTTCATCTCTGCATTTTCTCCCTCAGTTCATGCTGTAAACCTTCATTTCTTACAGTTCGACTACTTTTTACAGAGAAACAACAACCTCTCTTTGTCACAACATTTTTCTTTTATTCATACTCTCGTCATCCGTTACACTCCCAATCTCCAACGCCCAGGTTGGGAATAAAAAACGCTCAAGAACCATGATTCTAATGCTACTAACGAATCACATAAGAAGAATGCACCTCCACTGGTGCTCTTTTTCTCATCCAAACAGTTTGCCCAATCAACATATGAATATGCAGTTAATTGAAAATTTTGATTTCTAGGATACCAGAGACCATAAGTCATTGTACCCTTCAAATATTTGAATATTCTTTTGACAACTGGTAAATGATTTTATTTAGGAGCAGATTGATAACGACCTACCATTCCAACAACTTGCATTATATTAGGACGGGATGCTGTGATGTACAAAAGAGTGCCTATCATTGATCGATTTGTTCTTTGATCAACATCAGGTGAATTATCATCTTTACTGAGCTTGCAACCAACCACCATAGGTGTGCTCAAAGGTATAGAATATTCCATCTGAAACTTCTTTAACATCTCTTTCAAACACTTTTCTTGAGAGATAAATATCCCTGCAGAACTCTGATTGATTCGTAAACCAAGAAAATATGACAATTCTCCTATCATGGACATCTCAAACTCAGTCTGCATTGAATTAGCAAACCACTGAACTGAAGGGTCATTAGTACATCCAAAAATAATGTCATCTACATAAACCAAAACAACTAATAAATCATCACCTTCAGACTTAATGTATAGATTACTGTCAACAATACCTTTCTTGAACCCTTTGTCCTGTAGAAATTTGTCCAATCTATAATACCAGGCTCGTAGTGCCTGTTTCAGTCCATATAATGCCTTTTTCAACTTACAGACATAGTCGAGATTATTTGTCAGTGAAAATCCTTCAGGTTGCTCCCCATATACTTCTTCTAGATCTCCATTAAGAAATGCTGACTTAACATCCATCTGATATACTTTAAAGTTCTTATGATATGCATAGGCAAGAAACATTCTGATGGCTTCCAATCTTGCCACTGGTGCAAAGGTTTCATCAAAATATTGTCCTTCAACTTGTGCATACCCCCTACAGACCAATCTGGCTTTTTTTCTAACAATTTTTCCTTGTTCATTCATTTTGTTCTTAAACACCCATTTAGAGCCAATTACATTCTTATCTGCAGGTCTAGGAACAAGCTCCCATGTATTGTTCTTCTCAATCTGATCCAATTCCTCGTTCATTGATTTTAACCAATTTACATCTTTACTGGCTTCATTAAAGTTCTTGGGTTCCACCATGGATATGAAGGCTATATGTGATTGCTCGGTGTCTTTGATTATCCTTCTCCTGGTTTGTACACCTTTGTCTTTCTCACCAATTATTTGATTTGCAGGATGATTCTTTTGAGTAATTCTGGAGGAAGGATTTGATGCTGTCTGCTGATTTGAGTCTGCCTGAGTCTTTGTATCTTCATCTGACTCAAAGTCTTCTTTTTCTGATTCTTGGACCTGTTCATCTTCAGCTTCAACTGTGTCCTTTGTAGCAGACTCAATATTGCTAACCTCTCTTACTGGGACTCCTTCATCAACCTTTAAATCAATGCAATCAACTAATTTATGCAATCTTTTATTAAAGCATCTATATCCTTTACTATTGGTAGCATATCCTAAGAAGATGCCTTCATCAGCCCTGTCATCATACTTGCCAAGGTTTTCATTATTATTCTTTATGTAGCACTTACTCCCAAAGACTTTGAAATGTTTGATTGAAGCAGGTCTTCCATACCACAGTTCATAAGGTGTCTTGTCACTGTGTGTGTAATGTTCCCAAGCCAATATGGCAGGAACATGAACATCATGGTTTTGGGTGTCTTTTTAAACTTTTTCTGGTTGTGGCATTTTGTCAAACACTTTGTTGATTTACTTGTTTGTGTGTGTTTACTTGCAGGTTGACCTCTTGATTTCGGCCTTAGGGTTTTTGTTGATGAATTTAATGTGTGTTGTAGCAATAAACAAGAAGGTATCGTAATGGAACATACCTCAACCATATGCAAGATCAACAATATGATAGACACGCCAAAACACCTTAGATTTGATTTTATTCATAAATAGAAGAACCTGCTACAATAAGGAGGCCGATCTGGAATGCTCAACAGATGGCTCCAATAAAGAAGATAGAAGCTGCTACAAAATGCTCCTTGAAGATACTATAAGCCTCCAAAGGATGGATACACGACGAAGATTGAATACAAGTAGAGATCTAGGTCGTATGCAACACCAAACCCCCAACAGGAAAAGCCACGCTCTAGTAGATGACTGAAACCCTCAATAATTCGGCCCTACTGTCAAAGACCTCCAAATGCTACGCTGAAGATGTCGAACTGTAGATCGGGATGAGTAGAATCCCCTCCTGAAATCTCAGATCGAAACACCAAGGGAAACTCCTCCAAATGCTAAATCCTCTAATTGAGCTGTGCCCTCCTGAAACTGTCAAACCCTACAATTTCGGCCCTGATGAAGGAGGCCTCCAAATGCCCTGAAACTTGCTAGAGAGATATATCGGGACATTGCAAGTCACTAGGTGAAGTCTCAGGGTTAGATCTGAAGTATAACTCCTCCAAACTGAATAGATCTGAATCTCAAAAATGCCCTCCTCTCCAATTTGTCCCAATGCTCTAGGAAATAATCTGAACCATAAAACTCTTTCAAGAGGCACTAGAAATCATGGCTAAGGTCTTGCAAGTGAAACCCAAATGTTCGAATCTCCAAGAGCTCTCTCAAACTCTTACAACGAACCTTCCTTCACTGGATGGTGCGCCCCCCTTGCTGGAAACCCTCAATGGTGCGCCCTCCTTCTCTTCTTGTGCTTGTGGTTGGTGTAGAACCCTTCTGCACTGATGTAGATTCGAACTAGAATGGTGTGGGAGAGTATTGCATCTCCGAGACCAAGCTTGGGACAAGCTAGGTGGAATCTTTCACCACCGAATCGTCCTCTAGGGTTTGTTAAGTCAAAACCCTCAAAACCCCCAAGGTATGGGCTCTTTAACTAGAAGCCAGATATCAAAATGATAAACATACATGAATGAATGAATAGAGACCCTTGCCTTTTCTTTATACTTCCTGCTCACCTTCTCCCTCCAAAGTGACTTTCATTTTATTAATATTTAATTAATTAATTAATTAACCTTTTTACCTCTGAAAAGTGCCTTATCTCTCCTTGTGGCTTCTTTGGCCACTGAAAGTCACTTCTCACCATCCCATCCTGTAGTGTTGCTCCTCTCGATTCCAATGAGCTATTACACTAAGACGTTCCTCCAAGTAATGTGCCCAAAATGACCTCTTCAGTGAATTTAATTAACTTATAGCTCAAAATACTCAAAATCATAGAAATCGTCGGAATGCAACGAAACCAAAGCCAACCTGTGCGGAATGGATCATAATGATGAAATGGGATGAGCGATGCAAGTCGGACCCCAAAATGCCTCTCAATAATCCCTGTACTCGCTATAACATCCATCTGACTACTCTGGTCATCATAAACCTCTTCAATGTAATGATGTCCCAAAGTGGGGACATTACAGTGTGGCCTGAGGTGGGCTTTGTTAAGAATATGGACTGCTGTGTGTATTTCTTCTACCCAGTAGGTTTGACCAATGTTCTTCTCATTCATCATTGACCTGGGCATTTGTTGAACTGTTCTGTTTTGCCTCTCAACTACTCCATTTTGTTGTGGAGTTCCTGGGATTGTGTATTCTCTCTTGATCCCATGTTTATCACAGAATTCCTTGAAATCACTTGACATAAATTCTCCTCCTCTGTCTGACCTTATTGCCTTTAACCCGTTGCATGTTTGATTAAATATTTTAAATTTCTCAAATGCTTCATCTTTTTCTTTGAGAAAAGCAACCCAAGTGAGTCTGGAGTAATCATTAATGATTAGTATGAAGTAGTTTTCCTTCCCTGTGCCTTCCTGTCTTGATGGTCCACATAAATCCATATGAACTAATTGGAGTGGTTTCTCTGTTGAAGTAGAGCTCTTGGATTTAAACTGTGTCCTGGTTAGCTTTCCTACTTGGCTGGGTTTACACACATAATCTTGTGGCTTTGATATTCTTCGAAGATCTTTTACTGCCTCAAGATTTTTGAGCTTGATTAAGTGGTCAAAGTTTAGATGTCCAAATCTCCTATGCCATAACCAGCCTTCATCATGTTTTCTTAGATGACACTCTTTTTTATCTTCTTTCATCACATATACATTATTATCTGTCCTTATGCCTTTAGCCACCGCTTGTCCCGAGCTTACAGACTTTATCTTACAATCTTTGGAAGTGAACACCACTTCACATCCTCTGTCACACATTTGACTTACACTGAGCAAATTATGCTTCAGCCCATCTACAAGCAGAACATTCCGGGCTTTTCCTTTGCCATTACTTAAACTCACCATCCCTTTACCCTTGATTTTACTTGGTTCATCATTTCCAAAGGTCACATTTCTTGTTTTGTTTTTACTTATAGACAAAAACTTATCCTTGTCTCTAGTCATGTGCTTGGAACGTCCACTGTCTATATACCAGGCGTCTTTTTGTTTTTGAGTTGGAAGTACTCAACCACATTTTTCACTATCTTTTTTTTTCCATGTGATGGCATTTCTAGCTAAGGGTTTTATCCTTGGATCTGCTTTGTAATTCTTCAGATGACAGTTTGCAGCTTTGTGGCCGAACTTATGACAGTTGTAGCATTCGAGCTCATTGTTCAATAGGTCAAAGTGATTGGTGCAACTTTGTCTACTCATTGGTTGTTTAGTTCTATGTTGCAAAGATTGTTTATTTCTTGATCTCCTCAGTTGCATGTTTCTAAACTTAATTTGACAATTTGCAATCTTATGACCAAAATTAGAGCAGTGAAAATAGTAACCATGGAAGTAATTTTGGTACCTGGGCCTTCTTCTTGGCATTTGTTGCTCCATCTTCTGATATCTTTTTTTTTGATCAGGGATCATCTTGTCTTTATTAGCTTTTGGTGGCAGAGTACTCACATGGTCTGATTGTTTGCTGACTTGGAACTTGATCATCTTTACTGACTCTTTGCTTTCTGGCTGTTTGTTGCTTGAACCACTTACATAGCCTAAACCAGTCTTCAACAAAGGAGATCTCTGTTTGCTCAGAATGTCATTTAGTTCTGCCGAGGCTTTAATGCCTGGAAGATTTTGGAGATACAATGCTTTAAATTTCTCCATCTCTTTGCTGGTTTTTACGACCTCTTCTTCCAAGGCTTCACATCTTGCTTTCTTTTCTGATAACTGTTGTTTCAGAATGTCCTCTATTTTCTTTGCCTCTTCTAATTCCACTTTTAGCAGGGCAAAGTCTTCATCAAGTTTTTTACTGTCTTTCTCGAATTGTATCAACAATTGTTTTTGCTTTTTCTTCTTAAATGCGAGTCTAGCAATTTCTTCTAGAGCACTGATCAGTTCTCCTTCCAAGTCAACCACAACGTCTTCATCATCAACATCACTTCCTGTGCTTTTATTATCATAATCCTCTTTGGCCATAAGCATAAAGTCATTAACCTTATCTTCACAAGCAAAATCACTATTTGTGTCTCCTGAAGAGTCATCATTGTTTACACATAAACCTTTCTTTTTACTAAATCTTTTGGACTTGTACTTCTCTTCACCTTCAGCGTTTTGGTCCTTCTTTTTGTTTGGACACTTAGATGCAAAGTGACCTATCTTTCCACAGTTAAAACATTTGAAGGGCAACTTGCTTGATCCTTTCTTTAGTCTTCTCACAAATTTTGCTTCAATTTCATCAGGCTCAAAATCCTCATTCTTATTTGCTTTAAATGATGTTTCTCTAGAGGTGGGTTTATCTTTACCTATCCTCATTTCATAAGCAGTCAGAGTTCCTAGGAGTTGGTCAATAGGCATAACTTTTAGATTGTTAAGTTTTTCTATAGCAGAGACCTTTGGGTTGAACCTATCTGGCAGAGATCTCAAAATTTTCTGAACTAAAGAGGCTTCCTCAATTTTTTCACCAAGTCCTTTCATTGCATTTACTAGTTCTTCAACTCTCAGAAAGTACTTCCCAACAGTTTCATCCTCTTTCATCTTTAGCTATTCAAACTGTAATCTGTAGGTTTGAAGCTTGGCATCCTTTACCTTCACATTACCTTCATAACTGCTAATGAGTTTGTCCCACATTTCTTTGGCAGATTCTAAGTGCATAACTTTTACAAATTCTAGTTTTGCAAGCCCACTCAGAATAGCATTCATAGCCTTAGCGTTGAAGCTGAATTCTAGCTTATCATCCTTAGAAGCTAGTACAACTGGCTTTACATAACCAGTCTCTACCACATCCCAGACATCTGCACCTAAATCCATTATGTAGGTTCTCATCCTAACTTTCCAGAAGGCAAAGTTTGTTCCATTGAATAGCGGGGCCTTATTTGTTGAAGTTCCTTCATGGCTAGTCATGTTTAAGCTCTGGGATCTACCCTTAGATAAAAGGAACTGACTCTGATACCAATTGTTAGACAACTGAGAGGGGGGGGGGTGAATCAGTTGTTACTGTGCCTAAACAATTATACCCATTTTAAACTCATTACAAAACACTTAATGATGATCACAATAATTCAGGGAAGTAAGCAATAGAGTATTCAACATCAATCACACATGAAGTATACAGAGACGGATATTCCCGAGGAAACCCATAAAGGGAGAAAACCTCTTCTTCTTAATATGATAAGTAGTTTTTATTTTCTGTACATTATCATTCTTATGAGCACCAACTCTTTGTGAGGCTACCACCTCTGTTTTACAAGTTGCAACTTGCTGGGAGCACCAACTCTCTGGTTTCTTTAGCACCCACTAGAAGGAAGCACCAACTCCTTGAGTGTTACAACACCAACTGGATGGAAGCACCAACTTCCAGTCACACAGGCACCAACCTATATAACATAGAACAATGGTTCTCCCTTGCACCACCCTGGTTTTTCTGGCTGCAACCAGATGGAAGCTACAACTCCATGTGTTCAAGCACCCACTTGAAACTCCGAGGACAACAATCCTCCCTTGCACCACCCTACCACCTTGAGATATAAATCTTTGCTTTCTGAAATTTATTACAGTGATACAGTATCTATCAATGGGTTACTAGTCTCATCACTGTTCTGCTACATTGCTTTGCTGTGCCTGCATCAATGTGTTCCTGCTCACATGTTCTTGCGCTTAAGTTCTCGTACAGTCTGTTGTTTTCACCATTTCTGCTCTGTCCAACTTATGTTCTTCATCTTTGCATTTTCTCCCTCAGTTCATGATGTAAAACTTCATTGCTTACAGTTCGACTACTTTTTACAGAGAAACAACAACCTCTCTCTGTCACGATATTTTTCTTTTATTCATACTCTCGTCATCCGTTACACTCCCAATCTCCAACGCCTAGGTCGAGAATAAAAAATTCTCAAGAACCATGATTCCAATGCCCCAGAACAATGATTCAGTTAGTGTAATTGAATCGTAACTGATCAAGAAACCACAAAGTGAAACAACAACTCTTCGATCAGATTCTGTTTGAACAACGTTGTTGGATTATACATGTAGAGGCTTTTTTGACTTTTCAACGCGTAATCTCCGATGTAGAGCCTAGCAACGTTAGCTCCTTCCTCTATTCTCTCTCCACGTGACCGCTGGTTGTGATTTGAAATGAGTTGGGTGCAGTTGGCGATATAGTAGATTCCTCTGAGTTGGTATGGACATCGTTGAATGGCTTTACCAAATCATGGGAGAGTTTTGTCCATATTATCGTCGCCCTTGAGCATATGCCCAGTTGGGAGAGGCTCTGGGACGATTTTATTCATGAGGAGACCAGGCGCGGTTCTGGATCTACTAGTTAGCAGCAGGGTGTTGAGGATGGGGATGAGGTTGATCTTGCCTTTGTGGCTAAAGGCAAGATGAAGACCAAGCAAGGGCCTAAGGTTGGGGCCAAGGAGCAACAATCAAGAGGATAGGGTGAGCAACAGAAGTAGCACATGAGCAAAGTGAGATTTTTTTCTTGTGGCGAGATGGGGCACTATGCTGGACAGTGTCCCAAGAAGAAGAAGCAGTGTGGTACTGCAGCGACAACTGAAGATTTCTCTGCACAATTTAAGAGGGAGTGTGCTTTTATAGGTTGTTGTTATTAGTTGAGACATCATCTAGTGCGTAGATAGAGTTGAGGAGCTCCCACATATTGAGAGTGTTGTATCTCATGGGACGTAGACTCAATTGTGCAGTACACTATTTTTAGTGGTGACTGGTCCACCCGAGACAACTTTAGTCTCAGAGTTGTCGAGTAGACAGGCAGTTGGTGCAAGGGCTTAAGAGCATCAGATATTGATGAGTGTGGGTAGGGCGCCAGAGAGGCTTGAGTCTCACTTGGCTATGTAGACAGGCACATCAGATTTAGATTCCTTTTCAGGAGGAAGACCCTTGGTGAGAGACCAAGGGGAGGATCTTTGGTGAGATGTCAAGATCGTGAGACTCTTGGTGAGATGCCAAGAGGGAGAGATCCTTGGTGAGATGCCTGTTATCGCACAATTTGTAGCTAGGTCAAATGGCTAGAAGAGAGAGGCCAAACTGGTGTAACAGGAACTTACCCCACCCAATGTCACCACAATGGGGAGGTTCTTTCTATTTAGGAAGGTTAGGCCCAGGGGAGACGTCCCCGGTAACTTGGGGTTTTGAAGAGGCCAAGGTATAAAGGTCAAAGCAAAAGTCCCTCCTCACAGGTTACCACCAAGATCAGATAGTTCGACTAAGCAACCAATAATGAAGTGTAGCCCCAAATGAGAACACCTGCCCGGAACAATATATGCAGGCTATGATTCAATGGGTTAATACTTCATATAACTATCTGATATCAATATATTGGCAATTGTACAATAGATATTGACGAGATCAATGTTTATCAATAATAGCAATGGAACAATATCAATTCATCAATAAATATCGAGATGATGTAGCAAACAATATATCCAATCAATCCCTTACTCAATAAATGCTTTAAAACACCATCTAATTGCTTATCAGCAGAAAATGCTGCGTCAAGATGGAATAACCAAGGATGACGTTAGCCTTATTAGCGTTAGTAGTTAGTTAGGGTTTCAAATTATAAAAGTTTTTAAGAGTTGTTTGGCCACTATCACTTCAACGTTGGAGACCTGAGATCAGTGCCTAAGGGTAAATGGAGTCAATTCAAGAGAGGACGCAAGGTTGAAGGGAAAAGGCTAAGGACTAGAGGGAAGGGTTCTGAAGTGCTGCAATGGCAGGGCCCCAGAATCAAAACCCTAGGGGAAAGAGGCTCACT
>ML787720.1:55092-65170 GCA_009831015.1 Picea engelmannii
CGCATGCTAACATTGGTTTCATAAAGGCTCAATTAATCAACCTTTTACAATTCCGCAAGTTACTTTCAGTTCTCACACTTCACATTTGCAATATAATAACTAAGAACTCTCGTTAATTTTGGTTTGGGTCCCCAAGGCCTTTCTAGAAACTAAAATTTAACTTGCAATCTATTGTCTAAAGGCATCAGCCTTCACATCTTTCAATTTTCAGTACTTTGGTAACTTTGTTGAGCAAGCTACAAGCACTCAATAACACTTCACATTTTTAGCTCATAGATCTAAAATTCATTAATTAGACTTAATAAGACACCTTAACTCACCATCTTCGCCACTTAAAAACTAGGGTTTTGAGGAAAGCCACGGAAATTTTCCGGAGTACTCGGCCTTAGGGTTGACCTGTGAAGCTAGGGTAGGCCTCGTTGCCTCACTTCTTGAGCATCCAACAACCACTTGGTAATAGGGGGAGGAGAGTTTTGGGTTGACACCTAGATAGGGCTAACATTAATCTCACACTTAACCACTTAATTCAATTTTCAGTCTACAACATCAAGCAATACAGTTACATACTTGCAAGCTCACTGGTCTCACTGTCATATGCAGGTTAATTTATCGGTCGTATTATAAACATCTAAGTGGTTATATCTTTGTCATCTGGAACTTTACATTTGTAAGCTTTCATCTATTTTTGTTCCTTTATCTCGCGGTGTGATCCTTCAAGAAGTGCGCATCCACCTGGAGGCATTCTCCTGATTGGGTCTTGAGTGATTTGCGTCTCTTGGCCATTGAAAAGCAGTCCAACAGAGCTCTATCTGTTGTGAGCATGCTTGGCTTCATGTGTTGATTTCTTTATCTTATATATCTTTGATTCCTGCACATGCGAGCAAATTTGTGAGTAAATTGTATATCTTGTATCTAGTCTTAATCTGTATATCTGATATATTCTTTGTGTCTAGTTGTATCTATCTTATTGTAATACTTTCTAACTTATTTTGTAACGAACATCCCCCTAACATAGTTGACCCCATTGCCCAATCTTAGGCACTAGTCTTAGCTGCCCTAGGAAAAGGTCTGACTCTCATACTTAGATAGTTGCATCTTCCATTTTGTTGATTGACATCATAGGCTAGATTCCCCTTAACCCTTTAACCAATTAAAACCAACTCTTAGAACTTTAAAACTCTTAATCTCATCTAGTAACTAGGGTCTACCCCCCTTGGCTTCCCTAGGAGTTAGCCTAGACGGAAGAGGTTCAAGTCAAAGTGACAGCGTGGACTTTGAACCTAGGCATTGTGTCTCTGAGGACACACTAAGTGAGGAGGACTTAGCTCACGTCTACAAGTGTGTATAAGGACGACAACATAGCTATCTGGACTATTCTTCTCAAGCAAGGAAGAATAACTGTCCCGATTTTTGAGCCTGGACCATTCCCTATCTGGGCCATTCCTTCGACACTAAACAAAGTGCAACCTGGAGAGAATGAGTATGCCCTAGGGAATGCATGTCCCTGATTGCTGAACTTGGACCATTCACCTATTTGGGCCATTCCTCCGGCACTAAACAAAGTGCAACTTGCAGAGAATGAATTTGCCCCAGGGAATGACTGTTCGGACCATTTCCAAAGGAAATGACTGTCCTGCACCAACCTCCAAAACGGACCATTCTTCGAAACTGCTCACAATTGTGAGCTTCGAAAGAATGATTGTTCGACGAGGCGGACCAGTCTTCCTGACCACTACTAAGAGTGACCGTCAAGAAGAGAGACTATCCTAGACCATTCCCCATTCCCTATGTTAACCACAAGGGGAATCGATGTCTATGGTACATCAGCAATCCATCGAACCATTTTCATTACAAAAATGACCGTTCCATCTGGACCATTTTCCGAACTGGAAAATGCATGTTCGTCAGAAATCTCCAACCACTTTCCAAACTGGAAAGGAACTGCTCATCCTGGACCATTTTTCGAACTGAAAAATGACTGTCCATAAGTCAATAACACATCAGTGCTCCCTCCCAACCTGGGAGTCATCTCTTCCTTTTTCAATAGGGAAGTCGTCTCCACGAGCTCCAGCTTGAGTACGCAAACTCTTTCATCTTGGACAAAGGCTTTACCAAAATGTCTGCTTATCTGCTCATATGTGGAGATATATTGGAGAACCACTTTCTCTTTTTTGGACTTCATCACGGAGAATGTAATGCTTGATCTCAAATGTACTTCGATCTTTCTAGAACACTGGTTTTTCTCTGAAGGCTTCATATAGCTCTTGATCAGTGTAGTATATCATTGTTGGATTCATCTTTGTTTCCTGCTAGCTCATGACATCGTGGCAAGGGTCAAACTGGAACATATCCGAGTGGTACTTCTTCTGGCATCATGAGAGTTTATCATGGATTATCAATCCATCATCCTGAGCTTCTGAGTAACCATTTTGATACAATATCTCTGTTATAGACAATTTTTCACCACGCTTCTGCTGTGCATTGGAGGTTCTTTACCAAGTTGTCTTCTTTCATCTGCATACAAGGGTTTCTTTCTGGTATACCTCAAAGCCTTGAGGTTGCTCTTCATGCGCTCTTTGTTCAATTATTCTGGAGAATAGTCTTTGCATTAATCTGATGTAAACTCGAACCCATGGATATTGCAGATGATATAATGGCTCATGTAGAGGTATGTCTGGTTTACTTGGAACAAACAATCATCATAGTCTTCTCCCTCCATCTGGGAGAACTTCTAGTTCTAGATCTGGCAATGCTTTCATTTATAAGTCTTCCATACACTGTTCTTCATCACAACTTTTAGTTCCTCTGTTTGATTGCTTTTAGTGAGTTCATATCAGGCTGGTAGTCTTGTGATTCTCGATACAATGATTGGTTGGTCTGTCTTTTCTTTGTCTCTTGGAATCTTCATGTTCTTCCTCATGTTTTTCTTTAGCTCTTGAGTTCATGGAGTTTTCTATAGATTCCATGCCCTGAAGATTCCGCCTTCTTCCTTTCATCATAGGATCATCAATGTGGATGGACAACCAGGGATACTTTTGAGGCTTCTCTTTCGGAGAAGATTTCTTCTAAAGTCAAACTAAACATGTACTTCTTTTCATTGCTGCTGCCATGGATATATACTTTATCATCTTCAATGGATCATAGGATTAGCTCCCTCCTAATCCTCGCTTCATGTATGAATGCATGCTCTTCTTTTGGTAATATATAATCGACTCTCTCCATCTAGGAGAGTCCACGCTTCCGTCTGCATCCTTATTGCCTTCCGCAAAGTGTCACAAATCGTTTTCCAATTTCCTCTTGATTGTTGACTTCTTTCTGTCTTTACTTCTTCTAGGTTTCTTCAAGATTGATTCTGATTTCGGCTTATCTTGCAGCTTGTCTTATAGCATAGTGATAGTAGTCCTTATCTTGTTGTTCTTCCATAAGTATAGTTTCTCTTTGAACATATTATCTTCTAAGAAATAGATATGCAAGATATGTACAAAAAACATGGTATGTACAAGAACTATGAAAAGTATTGTTACCTTGTCTTAGAAGAATAAGTTTGCTTTGTCCTGCTTGGCTTTCTTTGAGGGTTCCCTTTCTTCGGAAACTCATGCTTCATGTGTTTCCTTCCTTTTCTTTAACTCAGGACAATGATTCTTGTAGTGACCATACTTTTGACAATTGAAACATTGTATTCTTGACATATCTTTCTCTTGATTTGGATTCTTCCTGGAGCCAAACTTCTTTTTATTCCTGAAATCATTGAACCCTGCTGTGAAGGCTTGATCATAGTACTTCTTTTGGGGTTTCTCTTTTGCACTGATCCTTGATTCTTCTTGTGCACAGCAAGTCCAAAGTTCTTTAAATGTAGGATACTCCTTCCTTGTGTTCATGCTTGCGGCAAATGCATCCCATGTCTTGGGAAGACCATTGAGTACTATGTTTACCAATTCCTTCTCTGAGATGATCTCTTCAATAGCTTGTAGTTGATCTCTTAACTGAGAGATCCTCACAAAGTATGATGTTATGCTGTCATCATCATTCATCTTCATGTCACAGAGCTCATTCTTCAGACTCATTACTTGTCTAATGTTTCTGACTGAGAAGAGGTTTGTTAGGGCATCGTACATCTTCTTAGATGAATCAAGATGGGAGATGTAGGGTATCAGGTGGTCTTTTATAGAATCCACTATGATACTCATGGCATTGATGTCATCGTCTTTGAACTTCTCCATAGCTGCAACATTCTGCGGTTCCTTCTCTTTTCCTTCTTCAAACTCTGGTTCCACAATCTTTCCTTTCACGATATCCAACACTTTATTCTTGGCAAGGATGAGATCAATCCTTGTCTTCCATGCTCTGAAGTTAGAAGCCCCATCTAACTTGTTTTCTGACTTCATAGAGTAAGTCATGGATGCTTTGACTTGGTCAACCCTTGATTTGACCAAAAACTCAAACCTGATGTCTTGGCTTGCTGAGAATACCAGGATATGCGCTAGGCTAGGGCGCACTAGTCTATCCGGAAATTAGGTCAATCCCTTCACTTAAGGTGCCTCAATGAGAGGATTAGGGTTTCTGCATCTGCACCTGCTAGTAACCCTAGCGACAGTGCTTTGGTGATTGCTCCTGCTAGAAATCCTAGCAACAGTTCTTTTAGCGAGCTTAGTATCCTTATGGCTATGCTCCCTTCCAGTGGTTAGACTGAATGAAGGAGGTGTGGGCCCATAAACTGTTAGAATATGATGGATGTGCTCGTTTAACCATAGACAATATCACTATTGTCACCCAACCATAGGCCGAAGCCACCCCCGAGCACCTTAACCTTGACAGAGAATCATTCCAGAAGCAAACCCTAGGCTAGATAGCCAAACAAAGGGTGACACACCTTTCTCTAAGGATAGTGCACCAAGCAAGAGTTGATCGGAGATTCCAAACCATAACCAAGAGATAGTCCAAGCCAAAATTGAGATCTGCTAGCTGCAACAACTGCAACGACAACTCTCCTCCAAACTTGCGCAAAAACTGGCCAATTGCAGTGCGCACAAGTGCTGCTTCTGTAGTTCTGAGAATGCCTGCCATAATGAAGACTGGCCTCCTGTATTTATGCTAAATCTGGCAAACTGCCTGGGCCGACTTCTCATTCTGGGTGCTTATTTACTTAGTATATAATATTTCCTTTAGCCGAAATCGACAATAATAGACACATCAATTGACCATAACGAACACATAAATTTTACCTTGGAAACCCAAATGGGAAAACCAACATTGAATGGGGCTCAATTTTTCATTTTGTCAATCTCTGGTACAAGCAACTCTTGGCTCTCTATGCATCTCCCTCTCTTTGTCAAAAAAGCCATTGAGAGTGAAAATGAAAGAAGAAATAGGGAGAGAGGGGAAGGCCTAAAACCGTGACATTTCGTTTCCCCTTCCTACTCCTATTTTATTTTATTTTTATTTGTTTTAATTCTTTTTTTTCCTCTCTTTTCCTTTTGTCCTATTCAACTTTTACATTGAATTGATTTACATAGTTTGCTAGCCTTAAGAGATTGTTGAATTTCTCTTACAGGTATTGAGTCCTACAACCATTTGTTGGTTTGAATCCATTTCAGATCACTATTAATGTTTGCATTGCCATTGCCATTACTTCACTCATCCAAGTATCCTCTCCCGAAACCAATCTTGTTTGTTGAATTTTTGTTTGACACACCTTCTACTACATTTTCCAGAGTTGGAATGGCTTGAATGTTAAGTCTTCCTTGCCTCAATAACAATTCCTTGGTCAAGTGGTTTTGGAGCCACCTTCCCCTCATTGTGACCAAGATGTGAGAAAAGGTGCATCTATTGGGTTTTTGGTAGCTATTATCCACTTTTAGGAATTGACCAGTGCTATTGTCAATTACCTTATCGAGGATTTTCTCCCAGACCAATTGTAATAGCATCTTCTCCCTTTGCAGATCAAGGTACATGCTCCATCTCTTCAAAGACAATGGTGTGTGACCACAAAGCTAGTGCAATCCCAGAACCCTCAAAACATTTGATTTGACCTAAAAATGAACACAAGCCATCGAAGTCAACTCAGTTTCGGTCAACTTGGCCAAGTTGACTAGCGACTGTATCGACTCGATCTCTTGCTCAATTCAGAGGGTCGGTTTTGTATCAAATCAGTTGAGTCAAATCTTGACTCAGTCGGTTTGGTACCAAACTGGCCCTACTCGACTGAGTCAGTTAAGACATGTTAAGTCTTGTTTTTGTCAATGATTTTGTTACAGATTTAGATAACCTTCCCATTTACACCACTTTCCTAACTTGAATGACATTTGTTTTTGTCTCCACGTTGCCTTATAAACTTGATGTTTCACTCTTGGAGTGTTGGGGGATGTATTTGAGATCTCACTCAAGTGTGAAATCTTGTTCTTGGCTAACTAGCTCCTCAAGTTTAATCTTATGGTGGTAAGTCATTCCAAGGAATGTTAAGTTTCTTATGGGATGGGGAAAACGAAACCCTCAAGCTAAGGAGTTGAAGCCTAGGCATCAACTCAATCAGGCTTGAAAAATTGAATTGGATTCTTTCCATGCTGATAAATATATATATTTTTTGTAAATTGGGCATCAAATTTTCGATTTGAAAACTATCGAGCTCAAGGCACTAAAATTGAGACACAAATTAATTGGCATAATCATGGTTATGACACTACAAAAATAATGTACTTCCACTAAAAACATACGTAGGTCTCTGAATGGACATGTATTTGTATCATGTTGATCAATGATTTACAACATGTTAGTGTTACCCACCATTTTGTTGGGTAATCATAGGGGTTCCTTGGTGTTGTTTTGAAGATACAACAAGGTTATTGACACTAATGGCAATAGGATCACAAATTTGAAGATGAATTTTGTGAGGCTTGTGAATTTGCTTGATCAATATAAATAGGAGAATTCAGAACTCTCAACAATGCCAAAGTAAGCCACGCAGATATTCTGAGATGAACTTTTTGGTCAGTGGGTTGTGTCATTTGCTGAATAATTGCTACACAATTATGAGGACCACTTGCAATAGATATCCGGTTTTGACATCAGCTCTGTGAGTACTTCAGTTTGAGTGGTTGTAGTCTAGGAATCACCTACCAGCATGCAAGATCTGGTAACTTTGGTTTACAGGCAATACAGGGCAATATTCTTAACTCTTTTCCAGATCCTTGTGCAAGACTGAAACTCCAGAATTTGTCAAGGTGGTTCCAGATTAGAAGAAAAGTAGGTGAAGATACAGTCTTTGCTTGCATTGATGAAGAGGGAAAACACTAATGTTTGATTCCAAGACCATATCCAATCTATTGGAAATATTAAACAGGTGTAGCAGCAAGCATCCAAAACATGTTATGAAGATAGCTGGCTATTTTACAACACCGTTCAGATTGTCAAAACTTAGAAAAGTAAGGGGCAAAGTTGGTTACTCCATGTCTGCAAATGGGTGGTTTGTTGCACACCTTTCCCTAACTGCAGATTATGATCTGTTTTAGACCTCTAGAAGAAGCACCCTACTTTTAATTGAATTATTGATGTGAAAGGGGTATTATTTATATGCATGCTCAGTGCCTGTCGGAGGTTAGGGATGACTTGTATGTGTTTTAAAAGAAAAAATGTTTTGATTTTAAAGCTGAGTCGACCTATTGGTGTGGACAGTAAGGTGTTTTACCCTCTAATGCTGGGCCGACCTGTATCCATAACCCAGACATGATGTAATTCGATGACCAACCTCATGGATTTTTTTTATATGTTGGTTTGAGAGCCGACCTTTGCACCTTTATGGCTAAAATTATTCTGAAGGGCTGCGCCCTTTGATGGATTTTTCACACTGATTGGAAGCTCCATTCACTCACTTGGAGACTTTGGGTTCTGCTTGCATAATTTGAGGAAAAGCCATATCCCTTGGAGCCCGCTTTAGAATTCATGGCGGGTTGGAAGACGAATTGGAGAGGTCATTGTACATTGAAGGGTCTTTGGAGGTTGGATGCTGCAAGTGAAAGTCCACATTTGATGAAGATGTCCCTCTTTGGGGGAATTTTGTCATAGCATTGTACATGTTGGCTTGAAATGCCCCTATTTGAAGGGTCTTTGGAGGTTGGATGCTGCTAGTGAAAGCCCACATTTGATGAAGATGTTCCTCTTTGGGGGAATTTTGTCATAGAATTGTACATGTTGTCTTGAAATGCCCCTATTTGTATATTTTTAGGATTATTTAATTAAGTGAAGAGGGAATCTACCCCCTCCATAGGTAAGGTTAGGGGCTTTCACTTAAGAAATTAATATTTTATTGTAAGAGGAAGTTGAGGCTTTCCCTTATAAATAAAGAGGCATTTCCTTTCATTTGATCATCACAACTTAAGGGAGAAATCCCTTAAGAGGTCTGGAATTTCTGAAATTGTCTTGGAACATTTCGGTCTTGGATTGGCATTTTGCATGGAAGAATAAGGAATAGGAATAAGGAATTCTGTTAATGGATGATTTTGGGGATGTTTCTCTTGTTTTGATGGATGATCTAAGAGGCTAGGGTTTCTTCATGCATAGTGACTTGGTATAGTAAGTGTTCTATTTCAAGTTTAAGTGTTGGTTGATTGTATATCTTGGTGATGCTCTATTAGATGGTTGATAGTTGCATGTTATCTAGGGTCCTTGGCTCGTTTTACTAGAAACCTTAAGTAAGGGTTAAGATTGTTTATCCACTTCCTTTACTTCATTCATCTTAAAATTTGTTGAAGCATTTAAGACCCTACCTAGGGGTTAAGAGGATTTATCCCCCTAGACCTTGTCTTTGGCTAGTTTGAATTCTGGGTCTTAAGAGGGTTTATCCCCGTAGGATTTAGGCTAGTTTCCTTTTGATCTTGTGCTAGAAATCAAATAAAACATAGGACAACATTAGGGATTGTGAGGGTACATCCCCCTAACTCATTTTCTTAAAGGACTATAAACCTAGGGGTTGTGAGGGTACATCCCCTTGGGTCAATCCTTAAGCTTTCTTTGCTCTTTATCCTTAGTTAAAGCTGCCATTGCATTGACTCCATTGCCCAATGAAAAAGACATCGATCCCCAGTCTTCTGGTCATGTTCATACTCTTAAGCTACCTCGAAGCATTTTTCTTGGACTTCACTCTCCACATCACCTACTCTCCACATCACCTTGAGCTCCTTTGCCCCAAGTCCTAGTAATCTTAATCGAGGGAAACCCCCTTGAGCCAGAGGAGAGCCGACCTAAAGTTAAAGAGGGTCGGTGAGGTGACAATGGCCTTCCCTCTCAATGACATAGGATTTCAGTTTAGCTTTCAAACTTTAGCTCAATAAGTGCAAGTTTGTGTGATAACATTTTGGCGCCGTTGTAGAGGACAATGTTGATTTCCTAGAACACGACATTGGAGGAGTTTTCAAATTTGAAGATATTTTCCTGGAGACTCCATTGGAAGAACGAAGGCCCTTTTTGGTATAGATCTTGAAGACTTTGTGCTTGTAAAGTGGGACAAGAATCAATGTGAAGGCATCTACTGTTGGTTTTTCATATATATAAGATATGATAGATATTCGATATAGTATTACAATAATGAGTGTTCCATATATAGGGAACATAAGGTGACCATCCATGAAAGGATGCGTCCCTTGAATAATCAATAACTGCTTATTATTATCATTTACTTATTATATACTATATTTAATAATCAATAATAATTATATTATTAATTATTATCTTCAGAGAATGTCTTCCCGATGTTGTCCAAACATCAACACTCCCTCTCAATGAGGGAGACATTCTGCAACATGCCACTCTTGTCTTTGAAGTATACAAACTTCATCCTAGACTCATGACACTTGTCTTTCAGTCTTGGGAGATATCTCTCTACCACCTGAACCGAGGAGAAACTCCTTCTGCGTCTCTCCCTCTGAGCCAATTAACTCTCTTTGAGATTAGGCTCACTTTGGGTCTGCATGTAAAAGCATATAACATCTTGAGTCTTTATCATTCCTTGTCAAATCACCATGACTAGGACAAAGACTACACCAGGATCTTTCACCACAGGCACACACCTATGAGTGAATGTCGGCTT
>ML787720.1:68164-84994 GCA_009831015.1 Picea engelmannii
ATTTTAAAGTTCAAGATCTAGAGGTAGTGTTATGTGTTTTAAGTTATATTGCATGTGCTAACATTGAGATAAGAAAACACTTGCAAGGGCACCTTAAAAGAGCACTTAACCTATAAAACATTGAGTAGAAAGTGGGATGACTGCTTGCTATCCTAAAACAGCAAAAGAAGACAGCCATATAGTTGAAACTTAGAGCCATACTAAGGTAAAGGACAGACCTTAGATGGCAGCCTCATAGGACCTCAAAATTTCTACAGTCTTTACATCCATCGGATGTACTCTCCAACCCATGGATGCTACAGGGGAAATAATCATCCGGATAGAAGTGTATCGAGCAACAGGAGCAAATGTCCCCTCATAATCTATTCCCTCCACCTGAGAGAATCCTCTAGCAATAAATCTCGTTTCGTGCCTCTCGATGCTCCCATCAATTGTGTGTTTGATCTTGTAGATCCATTTGGAGGTCACTACAGACTTCCCTTCAGGTCTCAGAAGAATATACCACACATCATTCTTCATAATGGACTGATACTCCTCCATCATGGCATCTCTCCATACTGGTTGACTAGATGCCTCCTCATAACAGGAAGGATTGGAATCAATGATGTGGCTCATAGCTGCAGTATAGCACGAATATCTCTAAGGTCTCTTTCTCTCTCGAAAGGTACCATGAGGATTTGCATGTCCTTCTGCCTCCTGCAGAGTCTGACGAGCCCATGCAAGTATCTTCTGACCTACTGCAATATCTCTCGAAACATTAAGTGGAGCAACAAGATCAACGTGATCAATTTGATCAATAGGCGATGTCTCCCTTTGAACTGCTGGAGCGTGAGGGGGAGAAGGCACAATCTCTTCTTGTCTCTCACTATCAATATCCATGTGAGATCCTCTAGATCTCCTGAAGGATACCTCCTCGTTAAGGGTAACATCTCTGCTCATCTCCATCTGTCTCTGACCAGGGATGTAGATTCAGTATGCATTCGAAGATCATTGTACCCCACAAATGTACCCTTTCTTCCTGAAGGGTCTAGTTTGGTCCTTTTCTCCTTGGGTAAATGAAAGTATATTGGACACCCAAATATCCTGAAGTGTCCAACCTCAGGTTTCACTCATGAATTGTGTCCATACTAGACATCTCATGGTTCCCTCGTGGAAGACAAATCTAATACATACGGAGGTTCCCTCATGGAACCAATGTCTCACAAGACATATCGAGTTATCCTCGTGAAACCAATGTCCTGGTTCCTTCATCTCACCGTCTAAGGAATGTCAGGATGAAATCCTTATTCTCTCCTACTAGTCCATAATTTTATTTAACTACAACAATTATTGTGCTTGCATTCATTTTCCTCCTCATTGCCTTAATAACTATTAAAGAAGCGAGGCTTGTTTAGGTATCTGTACTAAGATTGTCTCCACTAAAGAAAATCTCAAGGTTCCAAATTAAAATCGTACTCTAGAGAGTGAAATGAATGTTCGTGCACCCTTGTCAAAGATTCATCAATTCTATTGAAATATTGGGTGGCATCAACTATCCAAGGAAGAAGCATAAGAGAGGATGATTCCCCATGGGGATGATGAGAGTGCCTTCCCAATACAAGAATCTGGTGTGCCAAACTCAAAAAAAAACTTTCCTCTCTTCAACGCAATGACAACATGGGTTTGGAACCAGGGTTTATACCAGCATCCAACCATCCAATATCGTTAATCACATTCCCTTTGCAAGTCGCCTCTTCTCTTGAAGCATACTTACCCATTGTGATCACAACATTTGTCTCACTGAAGATCATAGTTTCAAAAAAAATCAGGCACCTTTTTCTTCGTAATCATTTTGAGGTGGACAGAAGGATTCTAGGTAATGGTTGGTGATGTTGTCCAAATTACCAGTGACAGGACTATAAGTGACCTTCATGTATTCCTTGAAGGGAGTGAGTCGGAACTCAGCTCCGAAAAGCAAGCCGATGGAACCAAGCGACTAGGGCACCGCATGGAGGAGGTTGGAGTACTCATTGTCAATAGTGGTCCTGACAAGAGACCCGTCGGCCAAGATGAGCTCGTAGGCAATGTAGGTATCGGAGAAGAGGTTGAAGAGGTGGTTGTTTCCCTCGATGTCGCAGCCATTGATGACCCCACCCATGGTGAGATCGTCGAGTTCAGGGAGCACTTGGGGTGCCATCCGCAGCGGAAACACGGTGACACTAACCTCCGACATGCAAACCATGGGCTCGCACTTTATGAGAATCCTATCCCTATCCACCCACATGATGTTCGTGAGATGGGAGAGATCCACCTCGAACCTCTGAGAACGGTTGTGCTTCGAGTGCCTCATGGAGACCTTGAGCCACAACCTTCGCACCGTACAAATCATCTCGTCGAGCTTCGATTGTCGACAATTTATGCGATCCTGCACTTTCTTGATCACCTTCCTGTGCTTCTCCTCGGACGGGGGCCCGTGGATCTGGCGCCATATAGTAGTCCACCATTGAATATACTGATAAAACAAGAAGGACAGAGGAAGAACGATGGGGACTATCAACACCCACTTAAAACGCACTCGAAAATCTTGTTGAATTTCAAAGCTGATAAAATTCCATGTCAATAATTGAAGGAATATAATTCACAGAGTGGTTGTAGCATATAATTCAGAGAGTGGTTGTAGCATTGACATAGACATTTAGTATCTTCTGGGTGCCATTGACAAGGAGCAAGAGCAAGGATTTCTTCTTCTTCCCAATTGGCAGCCAGAGCTTGGAAACGAGAGCTTGCTGTTGGGCAACTCATATTGGTGACTCCACTGTGATAAGGTACGCAGATTTGATCTCTTGTTGAGCTCTCACGTTAAATTTTGCACATGATGAAGGATGCCTCCTTGGGAGTTACATGAAACATATCCTGCTCTCGATATTAAGGACATTACGGATACCCAAACAAGCCTCCTCCGAAATATGACGAGAATCTCCCAAGATTCAATGATGATCCTAGTTGTGTTGTTCCACATACCTTGTCACTTGTGAGGTATGCATCCACATTTGAAGGAAGACCTAGAGATCTCTTGATAAGGACGTTTTTACTATCACTAGGATAGAGGAAAAAGGATTGAGTCAAGCGCTCTTGCAGTCCATAACGTATTTCTTCTCTCAAATCCTTTGTTGAATAATTTCTCATTGATTCTCAGCTTAGAGCAATCTCTAGATCCAAACTCTGCACTTAGCATCCATTCTCATCTCCCTCTCAGTCTTGGAGATGGTCCATCTTGGCAGTGAATGAAGCCAAGTGGAATGTCGGTCTTCCTTATCATTGTGACCACTGCAAGTGATGCCATCATGTAACAGTGCCACAAGAGGAAGTGTGGCATGCCTTCTCTTGCGAGGATTAGTTGATTCCTTGCATGGAAACAACCCTCCGGTGCCTGCACATGATTGCAAGCATGTCATGGAGTTCTCAAGAGCTCTCCCAAGTTCATTGACCTACGTGCACCAATCTTCTGAACATCTTCAAGATGGGGTTCTTTGGATGTAATACTAGAAACAAGAAGTGGATTGTCGCTGCCTTGGCATCAACCTGTTGTTTGTCCTGTTGGTGTCACTAACCTACTTCATTGCTAAAACTACTTGGCTAGCTTGTGCTTATTGGACTAGAGATGCATACAACTCTTCATTTTCTTCAATCTTCACTCTCCACACTCTTCTAGCTATGTAGTTTATGGGGTGAAGCCCTAGATGAAGTTGCCTACACTTTTCTTTCCAGTGACTACCACTCAAATTATAGTGGTGGCAAAAGTTTTTGGCGTTGTTGTATGGAGTCTGAACTGCTCAAAATAGTACTCCTCTCCAGGTCTCTTTGAGTTTTCTTTTGGATTGGAGAAGACTTCTTGCCATTCCTCCTTTGAAAGCAATATGGCTTGTGGCATGTGGCTTGCTTCTACTAGCAAGTAGCCTCATGATGGCCTTTCTTTTTATAGAATGAGCATACCTCTAAGTACCAACAATTGACAATGTTGTGGCCTTTCCTCTTGTAGCAGTGGCAAACAAGGGATGTCTTCTTCTTCTTCTTGCCTCGACTAAATGGCTTGCCGCTTCTTCTGAATAATGGTGCAGGTTGAGTATTCAAGCCCTTATTATTGTCCCTCTTCTTGAATCTGCCACAAGGAGGTGCAGGTGGTAGTGGGCTACTGCCACTTTCATTTGTTGTTGCTCTTTCTCTTGATGAGCAAGCCAACTTCTGCATGTCTTTAGCCTTCTCAAAATTGGTCTTCATGGTTATAGAATTTTCTCCTCTGCCAATGAAACCTCGGTCGTCATGTTTGACCCACGATGTAGCTACAATTGGGCTTATGATGCCTTCTCTTCTCTTTCCTAGCCCTTATCCATCATAGCCCATCTTCCTTAACAATTTGGAACCAATGCCTTTGGTATGCATTTTAAAATCACCAAAATGCTCTTGAGAGAAGTCCAAGGAAGGCGAGCTTACAAGAGTTGTCTCAGTCATGGTGATAGCCCCTGCTGTGGCAATTGAAAGTGGCCTTGCTTTCTAGTGCTCTTGGACAATTGCTTGGAGCTTTGCCATGACCTCCTCTTTTGCTAACTCTTGTTGCAAATACGCCATCATCTGAGTGAGCCTATCTTCTTGCCAGCTATCCATCTTGATGATCTTCTCATCGAGGTGTACGAGTTGCACTTTGTGCTTGTCCCAAATATGTCATGACCGTAGTGAGGGAGTCTTGGTGTTCTTCAAACTTCTTCTTTAGAAATGACAATAGTTTGACAAAGGTCTCAAGTTGCTTCTCTATCTTTGCCATTCTCTAGTAGGACATCAGTACTTGCTCCTTCAAGTGTTCGTTCTCTTCTCGAAGCTGAGCATTGTTAGCCCTTAAGTTTTCCAACTTTTCTCTGCTTTCTTTAACCATGCTGAGGTTTGCAATGATCTCTTCAAAGTTCCAACAGTTGTGTCACGGTCAAGGATGTAACTGATCTGATACCTTATGATTCGTAAGTGAGGGACTTATAGCCCACTCACTTCACCAACATAGATCCTTTGAGAAATTTAAAAATCTTGTCTTTGTCTCAGGGTTTTCTAAATAGCTTCGTCTTCCAAAGGCTACTATGCCTCTGTTCCTTTGTCATGTACAAGGATCTCATTCTTCTCCTTTCTTTTGGTGGCTGCAAGGTTTTTGTTCTCAATGTAGCCTGCACACAACAATCGGCCTAATTGACAGAGATAACTAAACTTGGGATTGCCCTTTGCTTATCAATATAAGCATAAATTCTTTGTAGTCTCTAGAGGTATTTGTTATTGCATGATTTGTACTTGTGCAAAGCCTAACGCAAGTCCCCAAATCTATGTAACTATAGGAAATCCTACCACTATCACTTTAGTAAGAAATCCCCTTGTATCGATGGAGGAGGTCCACCACAGGAGAGGCTTCCCCAGTGACCTCAATTGATCAAAGTAGCAAGTTTGTTAGCCAAGCCTACTTGCCCACAACAATCGGCCTAATTGACAGAGATAACTAAACTTGGGATTGCCCTTTTCTTATCAATATAAGCATAAATTCTTTGTAGTCTCTAGAGGTATTTGTTATTGCAGGATTTGTACTTGTGCAAAGCCCCAACGCAAGTCCCCAAATCTATGTAACTATAGGAAATCCTACCACTATCACTTTAGTAAGAAATCCCCTTGTATCGATGGAGGAGGTTCACCACAGGAGAGGCTTCCCTAGTGACCTCAATTGATCAAAGTAGCAAGTTTGTTAGCCAAGCCTACTGCCCTGTCTCTTGATCACCGAAGTCAAGGTCTAGGTTAAGGATAACTAAGAGGTACAAAGATGCTTGAGTACCTGCCCAGAGCAAGAACACTTATAGCATGTATATATAACGATTTCCAAGTTCAAGCATGTAAATAGTACCTCCCTAAGACACTAGACAGTGAAAATTACTATGGCTGTTATGAAATGGAAGCAGTACAACAATTTACAATAGCAAGTATAAGTTTGTAGCAACAACAATAAATAGAGATCAGAAATGCACCAATTGGCAAGGAGAACTTAGTACATATCCAATTGTTTCAAGCAATTTTTGAGCATGTTATACCACTATTAGAGCAATGTATGCATCAAATTAGAGTATGTTAAGATGGTTGTAGCGAACTTTTGCAACAACAACAAGTTTATTAGTCAATTAGCTTTAGTTAGTGATAGTAAAGTTAGTAGGAAGCTCGAGAGAATTAAAATAGAGAGTTTGTTGATCACTTTCACCATAAGAGAGCTTGAGGATTAGTGCCTTTGAGGGCTATGGAGTCTTAACAACAATAACACAATGAGTTTTGGAGATGAAGCTAGCAAAGACTAAAAGGTAGGGCTTAAAATCCAAGGTGCTAGCACATTAGGGCCTTAGGGTTTGTTGCCTTCCTTATACACACTTGCAAACGTGGGCCAAGTCCTGCTCACTTAGTGTGTCCTTGGAGGCACAATGCCTAGGTTCAAAGCCCACGCTATCACTTTGGCTTGAAACTCTTCTGTATAGGCTTACTCCTAGGGAAGCCAAGGGAGGTAGACCCTAGTTTCTAGATAAGATTTAGAGTTTAAGTTCTAGGAGTTGATTTTATTTAGTTAAGGTTTGGGGGAGTCTAACCTATGATGCCGAGGCAACAATGCAAGATGGAAGGTTATGTCAAGTAGCCCTTTCCCTAAGTCAATTAAGACTAGTGCCTAAAGGTTGGGCAAGGGGTGAACTAAGTTAAAGGGTGTTTCATTACAATAAACTTACAAAGATTACAAAAGAATAGTTATTCTTCAAAATTGTTAGATACAAGTTCTTACAATAAAGAATGCTAGATACACAATAATACAATACAACAAGATAACCACGTTTGCTCAAATGTCTAGAATATTAAAGAAGATCAAGGCATAAGCATCATCAACACATTAAACCTAAGCATGCCCCAATAACACTTACTCTATTGGACCACTCCTCAATGGCAACATCAACATTCAAAGATTTCACAAGGACACTTAGAAGATTTGAAAGATTTACACACAAGTGTTCCATGAAGATTAAGATATTTAGTTGATTAACCACCAAACATTACTTGTAAATGGGATTGAAAGATTCAAGTTTGCAAGTAATTAAGCCTTTAAGATGAATTAGATTAAACAAAGGTTTATTTGCTTAGTGAGTTAAGGGTTTTTTAGATTTGGAAAGATTTTAATTACCCATATTAGATGTTTAACTGAAAACCTCCTCCCCCGATTGCCAAATGGTTGCTGGATGCTAAAGAAGTAAGGCAACGAGGCCTACCCTAGCTTCACAGGTCAACCCTAAGAATTGAGTTTTTACAGAAAGGACGCTACGCGCCGTGAGACCGTCCCCTGTCTAGCACCTTCCGTTGCCCTCCTCAATCCCCGTTTTAGATGGTGAAGATGGTGGTTCAAGGTACCCTATAAAATCTATTAAGTATATTTATCAATTGGTTAGAATTTTAGGCGTATTAGAGAGTGTTAAAGTGACTTTTAGTTGCCTTAAATTGGTGATTAAATGTCAAAACCGAAACTTATTGTAGGTTATAAAGATGTGTTATGAAGGATGAAAATGAAGAGCATCAACACATATAAAGCATGTAAGAGCAAGCTGAATAACGATTTAGTCTATCACCATTAACATGAAAGCTTGTTATGAAAGAATACTAATGCACAAGGGCAAGAACAACTTGCCAAAGAAAAGGAGAGAGATTCAAGCTTATTACCACTTATCTTACGTGTGTTGAAGCATTAAGAAAAAAACATTAAGTGTGAAAGGAAAAACTTGAAACTTGAGGTGTGTGCCTACACTATCAACTTATCCAACAATTTATTGACTCAAGTGTGTTGGCAAATGGCCTTAAAAATGTGAAAATATGAAAGGAAAACCACTTACTAAACCATTAAAGCATTGTACATTTAGTATGTTGGGTTATAGCATGTAAAAATGATAGAACTTAAGATAGCTTATAACATGCAAGTAGATTTAAGTAGGTTGATTATGCCCCAAGAACTTAAGCTAAGGACTAATATGTGAAGAGATCTAGATCTAGAATATTTAAACCATTAAAGCATTAGGAAAGATCCATAACACATTACTTGTCTTAGCCTTATGATTTTGGAGGTTTCTCTCCTAAGGTGTAGGCAATGATTAAGATTAGATAAGCTTGAAAGAGAGATGAAAAGCAAGCCAAGCAACTCAATGGCACAAGGTGGAGGCAAGCCTACCTTTATTGTGCAATCCCAATAAAACCCTTGAAGCCAAACCTGCAAAACTTGATAAAATGATATGCATACAAGAAGATAATATGGCTGAATATGCTATCAAAATGAAATACTTGCACCTTGTTAGCACACCCACTTATATAGATCAACAAGAATAGTCGTTGCTAGAACTACTCAAGTAAAACACTTTACCCAAGAATCTACTCTATGCATTCATCATACCAAATTCACAATATTACCTCATTTGTAGCAAGAACAAGAATACTCGTTGCTCTTCCAATAATCCTCCAAAGTTTCTCTTTTATTACTCAAAAATGGATCTTGGAGAAATACTTGCTCCAAAACCCTAAGAGCCAAAGAATGGATCAAAGATGGACAAGAGAGAGAGAGAGAGAGAGAGAGAGAGAGAGAGAGAGAGAGGTGAAAATCAAGTAGCATAACAATAACTCAAGATATGATGAGAAATGAGTGAGGGAGGGGTTCTATTTATACTTGGAAAGGAAATGCTACCCCTCTTGGATGAGTTACAAGTGTCACACATCAAAGAAAAGTCACTTTTAGGGTTTTGGTAAGTTAGGGTTTTGGCATGGATGGATGAAGTGGAAATGAGTTGGAGTGAGTTGGCAAGGCTTTGATAAGTGAAATGATGAGTTGTAGGGTCTAGGGAGGCACACCAAGAGATATAATAAGTCTCCCATTAATTTTTTTATTATTTATTCACTTTTTGGAGACTTTCTAGAAGGAGGCACACCACTCTAGGAAAAGTGACATTTTTTCTTAATGGCTAGGTGAGGGGGTGATGTGAGGGTTGGAAAAGGTTAGGAAAAATCTCTCTCACCTTTATCCATCTTTACTTTACACCATTTGCTCAAAATTACAAAAATGACATTTTTCCTATGTCATGACTTAGCAATTAAAATTGTTGTCTTGACTGAGTGAGACTCCTGGTGGGCAAACACCTAGCAAAAGTTGTCCGACTGAGTTGAAACTTGGTCCAAGGGTGTAGGGGGTCTCATTCCATTTCTTTTGAGCACAAATACCCATATCAAAAGGCCAATGACCTAGGTTTTACAATTTTTGCTCAAAAATAATTAATTAATTAAATAATTAAACCTCCAAACTTAGGGAAATTTAATGATAATTTAATTAATTAAAAAAAACTTATCTAGACTCATCGGAATTCCGCAAAACTTTCTAAGATGTCATGCATGGTCATTTACATTATCCCTAAACAATAGTTAACAGAGGATAAGCCCATTAGAACGCCATTCACCACTTTGGATGAATTATTGTAGGTGTGAGGGAAAAACTCAAGGGAAATCAATAAGGCTGAAAAGCCTAATTGATAACCTGAGAATAAAAAACCCTCGGTGAAAGGAACTCTCCCAATGAACTGATCTCGAGGTAACTGATCTATCTATGAGCCATGTAGAGCTGTTACATTATTGACCTACGCAGGGGTGCGGAAATTTCGTTTACAAAAAGAAGTGTTGGGGCCAAAAATGCCCTGCAGAACCAAATAGTCTTCCACAAATGAGCATCTGATGATGCATCTCTTCATGGCACATGGAGTTGACCCCCTAGTTGGATAGGCGGTCAACATCTGGCTCCACATGGGGATGTGTGTTTGATCTTCTCACATGAGACAAAGAGCATACGAGAATCCAGCACCTATAAAATAGAGTGTTCACCAACAACCAACATAAGAATACATATATACATAATGAAGTAAACAAATGCTATAAACAACATCTACGTAATGAAATAACTAAAGTACAACATCATATTACAAAATGAATCTATGATACAAAAATAATTTTAAGTTCATATCAACACAACGAAGAAAATATTACGAAACTGTATTACAAGGAGAAAGGTTAGAGATACGATACAGAGGGTGTCCCTTCGGACACCAAGTTGCCACATGAAGAAACACTTCAGGGAGGAGTCCTCTCACTAGCGTGTCTGACTATATGTTGTCCCACTAGTTGAGAAGAGTTGCTAGAAGACTGATACACTTTATGCTGACTGTTTATTCTTTCACGTGAATCCTAGTTTCTAACCTTAGGCCACTTGGGGCAGTTCCCTTTAAAAAATTTCCGATGGTTTTCCATAGGTGCCAAGTGCAAAGTCTGTGAACTTAATCTTTCCTTAAAAGGCTTGACATACATTTTACTAGGGATGGTGTACTTTACTTTATCAACATTAACCTTATGATCCTTATTAATTCCCATCAGATTCTCATCACTTATTCTATCTTTTACTTTCCCAATTTCTGAAAAACCAAGAGGGTGTGGCCCAAGAATCCCATCTGATTGTTTCTGACATTTCACTGATTCTGTTGATGCAGGTTGAGCTGATAACACATCTTCAACTGACAAATTCAACTTTGACTTTAATTCTGAAGGAGGCACATTATTATCTGTTTGATCCACATTATCCTCAAGCAAAAGCCCATCAAAAGAATCCATGGGGTCCCAAACATTGCAAATGCTTGGGGGTTTGCTATTTAGTTCCATCTTAGTAAATGCCAGAGTATGTTCTATCTCATAACATCCCATTTCTACTTCCTGAAAAAAATCTCATTTTTCTTTTTCCTAGAATCCTCCACATGATATTTTCTTTCCAATCCTCTATTGAATCTAAACTCTAAACCATTTGGAGTTGGAATGGTGTCATAAGTTAAGTCCATTTGTAAACTACCACCTAAATCTGCAGCTGTCTTTCTGTTTAGCAACATACCCCAAGTATTCGGTACATCAATTACAACAATGTCCATTTCAATCATGATATCTGGGAATGCAACTAAGTGTACTTTTAACCGCTTAATCAAACCATGCACCTCAATTGTCCTGCTATCCATAGCACAAATGTTATGATAAGGTCTAGATATCCTTAAGTTCAATTGTTCCACTACCTTCTTAGTCATAACATTTGAGGTAGCTCCTGAATTTAGCATACAGTTATGAAGAATAAAATCATTCACAAGTAAAGATAGGAAGAAGGGTCTATTCTTTTCGTTTCCCCTATCTATATTATGCAAAATAACCGGTGCATCCTGATAAGCTTTTGTTGGTTGAGTGTCAACACTTTTCTGAGAAGGACAATCTATGGCTTTGAGCAACTTCTCCCTCTGAGAAGGAATCTTCATTATTTCAGACACATGCACCAACATCTTTGCATTACTTAACCATCCTCCTAAGTTAACATTTAATTCTGAACTTGTATACACATTCGACTTAGGGGCGGTTTGGGGATATCTTGGGAATGTTTGCTTGGTTTTTATCTTGGCTTTTGTTCCCATTCCTTTGATAGGCAATGCCTTTAAATCTAGCCATTTCAGCTACTTGTTGTGGAGTAGGCTTAGGACCAAACATTTCTGTTGCCTTATCCAACACAACACCACCCATGCAATTCATGTCTTCCACTCCCCCATTAGGTTCATTGGAAATCATACATGCCAGCATTAAACTCATGACCAAACATATTAACTTGTTCATTCGAAGATCCATAAGGTTCCGCCTCATCATAAAGGTGAAGGAAGACTTGGCAAGTTGATTCATCATGAAATTGCTCACAAGGTTTACAATAATGAATAGCCTAGTCGTCAACCCAATTAGTGGATTTCAAATGGATTTGGTGGTCTTTGATCTTGGGGAGGGGACTTCTTAGGCCATTTGTCATTTGGCCTATGTGGGGACCTACTAGCTTGACCCCTTTCCATGGCTATCAACCTATTTTGATTCACTTGGTTGATCTCCATTTGCTTGATCTGATTCACATGGTTAATTTCCATTTGTTTGATCTGATTGGCATGATCCTTCAATTGATTAGCATGATTAATTTCCATTTGTTTAATCAATTGAGTGAGCTCCTTCATGCCATCACTAGAGGATTTTTGATTTTCAACACTCTTTTTCTTCTCCTCGTAAGGCTGGGAAGAAAACCCTCTAGTAAAACCAAGAATATTAGACTTCCTAGCATTCTTCATATTTTTATCAATCCTTATGGCCATAGCTTGTGCTGTTTTCAGATCTTGAGGATCCTTATCCCTTAAGGCATACCTCATTTCTCCTTCAAAAGCTTCCATATAATAAATCAAGATTGCGGCTTTTAAAGGCTTTATGTTAGCATGAAGTCCTTTTACCAAGTTATCAAATTTAGTGTTAAATTCCTGCACAATCTCATTTTCTTTTTTATGACTAGAAGTAAGGGCAACTAGTTGGAATCTGTTTTCATTTTGGTCACCCCATCTATTCTTAAATTCAACCAATATTTCCTCAAGGGTCTTAAACTTATTTGCATCAAATTCCGTGAACCATTCAACAACATACCCTTCTAGTGAATACACAAATAAAGTCATTTGCACATCCTCTTCATCATGACCCTTACAATACTTCAAGAGACACTGACGAAAGCTGAGGATGTGAGAGTGGACACTGACAACATTATTCCCTTGAAAACTTGGTAACTTATCAATGGCCTTTTTAGGAATATTGTGCAGAGCACCTTGGATTGCTGCAAAATTCAATGGACTCAAGAACATACTCATGGTTGTGTTAGAAGTATTAGTGGGATTATTAACGGTTTGTTGATTATTAGTTTGGAACAGGTATTGGATATCAGTGAGTGCTTCTTCCCCAATACTTTCAAGTAGTCTTCTAGAAGCAAGGCGATTTAGTCTCCTCCTAGAAACCTTTTCGGGTTCAGGAAAAGAATAAATCACTCATTGTGAAGTGCTCCTAGTAGTATACTTGACAGATTTTTTCAATGGAGTCGCCACTTGGAAAGGAACCACACAAAGCTAACCAATGCAAGTTCAAAGAATTTTAGGGAGTAAAGTTTTTTATTGTTTAGTTCTTAAAAAATCAAGTTAAGTCCTTTCGACCAAGGATAAATGACCTATCCCCGACAACGACGCCAAAGATGTTGCCGTCCTTATACACACTTGCAAACGTAAGCCAAGTCCTGCTCAGTTAGTGTGTCCTTGGAGGCACAATGCTTAGGTTCAAAGCCCACGCTGTCACTTTGGCTTGAACCTCTTTCGTCTAGGATTACTCCTAGGGAAGCCAAGGGGGGTAGACCTTAGTATCTAGATAAGATTTAGAGTTTAAGTTCTAGGAGTTGATTTTAATTAGTTAATGTTTGGGGGAGTCTAACCTATGATGCTGAGGCAGCAATGCAAGATGCAAGGTTATGTCAAGTAGCCCTTGTTAATGTTTATGCCATTATTATAGTTCTTTGCATTTCAATAGATAAGAGCATCATAAGAACAAGATCACTGAGAAATACACATTCACAAGAGACACAACATTTATCCTGGGAAACCCTCTAAGGGAAGAAAACCCAACAAAAACTTCCTTATCATAAATAGCTTATACAATGTTCAAGAGATAACTCAAACCAATACAGATATTCCTCCCCAAGAGATGCGCCACTCTTCTCCTCTCTCCAAATGGTAATTGCAGCTTGCCTCATAAGAGAATGAGCAAGTGAGTTGTGTGTTTGAAGTGAGGTGCTAACCTCCTATATATACAAGACTGACACGTGTGACTGGCAGGGCCGACCTCTCACTCTGGGTGGGTAAACCCACCTTTAATTAATTCTAGGTCTTCAATAGTAACTGCTGGGGCCGACTTCTTGTTCTGCCCTTTATAATTGTCCGATGACCAATCCACAAAAGGGGATTTGGTCCTTATACAATTACCGACATGATTAATCCACAATGGGGATTAAACCAATAACAATAATAATAATAATGACATGATTAATCCGCAATGGGGATTTAATCCAATGAATAAAATAATAATAAGAATGCTCTTATCAGTTACATTATTTCAACATACCCTCTTAACAAGAAAGGTATTTTTCACCAGCATCAGGTGAGAGAGGTCTGCATCATCAATGGCATCAGGAGGACAATATCGTCAATATCATCTTGAAACATTGGCTAGGATATTTACGAGTCATCGGAAGTTTTCTTCATCGGAAACATCATCTTTCTCGAAAGAATGCTATCATCATCTGCATCAAATATGTATCAGTAAAAATGATACCTCATCACAGCACTAGGCTGGCACATCACAGTACTACACTGGCTCAATGTCACAGCGGTTAAGCTGGTAGCTCAGTGTCAGTCACATCTTGCTTTACGTCTAACAACTAGGTCAGAAGCAAGGAACATCATCATCTCGCTTTACGTCTAACAACTAGGTCAGAAGCGAGGAATTACAACGTCATGCTTTACGTCTAACAACTAGGTCAGAAGCAAGGAATCAACGATGTCATGCTTTACGTCTAACAACTAGGTCAAAAGCATGACTCATCTTGCTTTAAGTCTAACAGCGAGGTCAGAAGCAAGGATCACACGGCGTCATGCTTTACGCCTAACAACGAGGTCAGAAGCATGACTCATCTTGCTTTACGTCTAACAACTAGGTCAAAAGCAAGGATCACACAACGTCGTGCTTTATGTCTAACAGCGAGGTCAGAAGCATGACTCATCTTGCTTTACATCTAACAGCGAGGTCAAAAGCAAGGATCAGACAGCGTCATGCTTTACGTCTAACAGCGAGGTCAGAAGCATGACTCATCTTGCTTTACGTCTAACAGCGAGGTCAGAAGTAAGGCATAAATATACTTCCCCTTTCAGGGAGGGTCCTTTCGGACTATACCAAGCTTATCTCGAAAGTGTTCAAACTTTACACGAGATAGAGGCTTAGTCAACACGTCAGCAACCTGTTCATCCGTACTAATGTATTGAAGCTTCAAGGCTCCTCTCTGTACCATGTCGCGGATGAAATTATAGCGGATCTCTATGTGCTTCGACCTGTCGTGGAATACAGGATTCTCTGTCATCTTTATGCATCTTTGGTTGTCACATAGAATCGCGGTTGCTCTCATCTCCAAATCAAATAGGCCCGTCAGCAACTTTCGAAGCCATATAGCTTCGCAGCTAGCAGAACATGCGGCAATGTACTCTGCTTCCGCTATGCTGAGAGCAATACTAGATTGCTTCATACTCTGGCACGAGATCATGGTTGATCCCAAACTGAAACAGCATCTGGAAGTGCTTTTTTTGTCAGCAACGATTCCTGCCCAATATGCATCAGTATATCCACTCAATGTGAAGTCATGATCTCCATCATAGCTGAGACCATAATCCATTGTACCTTTAAGGTACCTCATCACATTTTTTGCAGCCACTAGATGAACACGTCTGGGCTCTACCAGAAACTGACTCAAGGTGTTCACTGCAAAACAGATGTCTGGTCTGGTGTTCGTCAGGTACATCAACGATCTAATAATCTGTCTATACAGTGTGGCATCTATCAAATCTGACAAAGTATCGACCAACAGCTTCAGCTTTGTTTCCATGGGAGTATTCATGGACTTGCATTCTAGCATGTCGAATCTCTTTAAGATTTCGACCGTGTACTTCCCTTGGTTAAGGAAGATTCTTTCTGGACTCTGCTTTTCAAATTTTGCGGCAAGTCTCTGTTTACATTCAACGATGAGCTTTTCTTCTCCAGTTAGGAATAAGTCATCCACGTACAATAGTGATATTACTGGTTCGTTATCCATGATCTTGAAGTAGAGATTTGAGTCTGCTTTACTCTTGGTAAAGCCTAAGCTCGTCAAGAAACTGTCTATATGGCCATACCAAGCTCTGGGAGCTTGCTTCAATCCTTATAAGGCTTTCTTCAATCGACAGACATGAGACTTCCTGTCTTCAACCTCAAATCTTTGGGGTTGCTCTATATACACTTCCTCTTCGATAACACCATTCAGTAAAGCTGTCTTCACGTCCATCTGGTGCAGCTTCCATTTCATCTTGGCAGCAAGAGCTATAATGGTTCTGATCGAAGTGTATCTGGCCACAGGAGCAAATGTCTCTTCATAGTCAATACCTTCCTTCTGGGAAAAGCCATGAGTGACAAATCTTGCTTTATATTTCTAAATACTTCCATTAGCAGCATGTTTTATTTTGAAGAGCCATCTGTAGGATACCCCATCTTTATTCTTCGATCTGGGAACTATTTCCCATACTTCGTTCTTCATTATGAATTGGTATTCCTCTGTCATCTATGTCACATGGTTCGGGTTCGAGTTCGGGTTCGGCAAGGATTAGGTTCGATTCGGGTTCGAATTTTCAGATGAGGTTCGGATGAGGTTCGATTTCAGGTTCGACTATATACATTTAAAATATATATATAAAATAGCTATGTGTGCCATTAGGTGTAGCCCGTGAGGATACCTTGACGTTAGATTGCACATTTGATGGCTGTATGTAGGTTCGAGGGCACATTTCATTGGATGAGTCGAACAGAGCTTGGATGAATCGAACAGAGCGAACTTGAATCGAACCTCAACCGAACCTAAACGTTTTTTTGAGGTTCGTCGAACTTCGAACCTGAAGGTTCAGGTTCGGCGAACCCTGTGACATAGTCTGTCATGGCATCTGCCCATTCCTTCTTTTGAATGGCTTCTTCAAAGCAGGTAGGCTCTTCATCTAGTAGATTACACATCAAAGCCGTGTCACTGGAGAATGGCTTTGGTCTTTTCACCTGTCTCGAGGTTCCTTCTGGAAC
>ML787720.1:87222-102913 GCA_009831015.1 Picea engelmannii
ACAACATTTATCCTGGGAAACCCTCTAGGGGAAGAAAACCCAACAAAAACTTCCTTATCATAAATAGCTTATACAATGTTCAAGAGATAACTCAAACCAATACAGATATTCCTCCCCAAGAGATGCACCACTCTTCTTCTCCTCTCTCCAACTGGTAATTGTAGCTTGCCTCATAAGAGAATGAGCAAGTGAGTTGTGTGTTTGAAGTGAGGCGCTAACCTCCTGTATATACAAGACTAACACGTGTGACTGGTAGGGCCGACCTCTCACTCTGGGTGGGTAAACCCACCTTTAATTAATTCTGGGTCTTCAATAGTAACTGTTGGGGCCGACTTCTTGTTCTGCCCTTTATAATTGTCCGATGACCAATCCGCAAAAGGGGATTTGGTCCTTATACAATTACCGACATGATTAATCCACAATGGGGATTAATCCAATAACAATAATAATAATAATGACATGATTAATCCGCAATGGGGATTTAATCCAATGAATAAAATAATAATAAGAAAGCTCTTCGCAGTTACATTATTTCAATAGCCCTTTCCCTAAGTCAATTAAGACTAGTGCCTAAAGGTTGGCAAGGGGTCAACTAAGTTAAAGGGTGTTTCGTTACAATAAACATACAAAGATTACAAAGAATAGTTATTCTTCAAAATTGTTAGATACAAGTTCTTACAATAAAGAATGCTAGATACACAATAATACAATACAACAAGCTAACAACGTTTGCTCAAATGTGCAGGATATTAAAGAAGATCAAGGCATAAGCATCATCAACACATTAAGCCTAAGCATGCCACAATAACACTTACTCTATTGGACCGCTCTTCAATGGCAACATCAACATTCAAAGATTTCACAAGGACACTTAGAAGATTTGAAAGATTTAAACACAAGTGTTCCATGAAGATCAAGATATTTAGTTGATTAACCACCAAACATTACTTGTAAATGGGATTGAAAGATTCAGGTTTGCAAGTAATTAAGCCTTTAATATGAATTAGATTAAACAAAGGTTTATTTGCTTAGTGAGTTAAGGGTTTTTTAGATTTGGAAAGATTTTAATTACCTTTATTAGATGTTTAACCGAAAACCTCCTCCCCCGATTGCCAAATGGCTGCTGGATGCTCAAGAAGCAAGGCAACGAGGCCTACCCTAGCTTCACAGGTCAACCCTAAGATTTGAGTTTTTACAGAAAGGACATTGCGCGCCATGAGACCGTCCCCGGTCTAACACCTTCTGTTGCCCTCCGCAATCCCCGTTTTAGATGGTGAAGATGGTGGTTCAAGGTATCCTATAAAGTCTATTAAGTATATATATCAACTTTTAGGCGTATTAGAGAGTGTTAAAGTGAATTTTAGTTGCCTTAAATTGGTGATTAAATGTCAAAACCGAAACTTATTGCAGCTTATAAAGATGTGTTATGAAGAATGAAAATGAAGAGCATTAACACATATAAAGCAAGTAAGAGCAAGCTGAATAATGATTTAATTTATCACCATTAACATGAAAGCTTGTTATGAAAGAATACTAATGCACAAGGGCAAGAACAACTTGCTAAAGAAAAGGAGAGAGGTTCAAGCTTATTGCCACTTATCTTATGTTTGTTGAAGCATTAAGAGAAAAACATTAAGTGTGAAAGGTAAAGCTTGAAACTTGAGGTGTGTGCCTACACTATCAACTTATCCAATAATTTATTGACTCAAGTGTGTTGGCAAATGACCTTAAAAATGTGAAAACATGAAAGGAAAACCACTTATTAAACCATTAAAACATTGTACATTTAGTATGTTGGGTTAGAGGATGCAAACTAGATAGACCTTAAGATAGCTTATAACATGCAAGTAGATTTAAGTAAGTTGATTATCCCCCAAGGGCTTAAGCTAAGAACTAATATGTGAAGAGATATAGATCTAGAATATTTAAACCATTAAAGCATTAGGAAAGATCAATAACACATTACTTGTCCTAGCCTTATGATTTTGGGGGTTTCTCTCCCAAGGTGTAGGCAATGATTAAGATTAGATAAGCTTGAAAGAGAGATGAAAAGCAAGCCAAGCAACTCAATGGCACAAGGTGGAGGCAAGCCTACCTTTATTGTGCCAATGAGTTGTGAAGAAAGTAAGCAAGCCAAACAAACTATTAAGAAAGGGCTCACTAACCCCACGTCTTAGCTTAAAGAGATGCTTTAGAAATGAGGAACTTGAAATTTGCACTAACCCTAAGCTCACACATGGGAGGTAGGTCGTACCAATTCTCCTCCCAAGCTATGAGCAAGCAAAAACCTACTAAAAAGTGAAGAGATAATGAAAAATGAGCTAGAAAATGGAAAAGAGAGGTTGAGATTTGTTACCCACTTGAAGAGAAGGGTCTTGGAGTGTTGTGTGTCTATTTTAGGGCAACTTAACCCTCTCAATCTGTTGAAAACCTGCAAAAACCAGCAAGCTATGCTCGCTGGAAAAACTATACACAACCAACAATGTGAAGAAAAATTTCTGTTTTAGGGCAGGAATTTTTCTCCTTAAAAACTTGTGATAAAAGATGATTTAAATGACCAATCTACTATGTTAGGCTAGCTGAAATATAACATGGAATGAACAACAATGAAAGAATGAGAAAGAAGGAGTTTGTATGTGCTTTAAGGGAGGGCACTTCTTGAGGCAATCCCAATAAAACCCTTGAAGCCAAACCTGCAAAACTTGATAAAATGATATGCATACAACAAGATAATATGGTTGAATATGCTATCAAAATAAAATACTTGCACCTTGTTAGCAAACCCACATATATAGATCAACAAGAATACTCGTTGCTAGATCTACCCAAGTAAAACACTTTACCCAAGAATCTACTCTATGCATTCATCATACGAAATTCACAATATTACCTCATATGTAGCAAGAAAAAGGATACTTGTTGCTCTTCCAATAATCTTCCAAAGTTTCTCTTTTATTACTCAAAAATGGATCTTGGAGAAATAGTTGTTCCAAAACCCTAAGAGCCAAAGAATGGATGAAAGATGGACGAGAGAGAGAGAGAGAGAGAGAGAGAGAGAGAGAGAGGTGAAAATCAAGTAGCATAACAATAGCTCAAGATATGGTGAGAAATGAGTGAGGGAGGGGTTCCATTTATACTTGGGAATACAAAGCTACCCCTCTTGGATGAATTACAAATGTCACACATCAAAGAAAAGTCAATTTTAGGGTTTTGGTAAGTTAGGGTTTTGGCATGGATGGATGAAGTGGAAATGAGTTGGAGTGAGTTAGCAAGGCTTTGATAAGTGAAATGATGAGTTGTAGGGTCTAGGCAGGCACACCAAGCGATATAATAAGTCTCCCATTAATTTTTTTATTATTTTTTCATTTTTTGGGGTCTTTCTAGAATGGAGGCATAACACTCTAGGAAAAGTGACGTCTTTGCTTAATGGCTAGGTGGGGGTGATGTGAGGGTTGGAAAAGGTTAGGAAAAATCTCTCACTTTTATCCATCTTTACTTTACCCCATTTGCTCAAAACTACAAAAATGACATTTTTCCTATGTCATGAATTAGCAATTAAAATTGTTGTTTTGACTGGCTGAGACTCTTGGTGGTCAAACACGTAGCAAAAGTTGTTCGACTGAGCTTAAACTTGGTCCAAGGGTGTAGGGGGTCTCATTCCATTTCTTTTGAGCACAAATACCCCTATTCAAAGTCCAAGGACCTATTTTTTACAATTTTTGCTCAAAAATAATTATTTAATTAAACCTCCAAACTTAGGGAAATTTAATTAATTAATTTTTTTTTATCTAGACTCGTTGGAATTCCGCGAAACTTTCTAAGATGTCATGCATGGTCATTTACATCATCCCTAAACAATAGTTACCAGAGGATAAGCCCATTAAAATGCCATTCACCACTTTGGAGGAATTATTGCAGGTGTGAAAGGAACTCTCCCAATGAAACGATCTCGAGGTAACCGACTTAACTATGAGCCATGTAGACCTGTTACATTATTGACCCATGCAGGGGTGCGGAAATTGCGGTTACAAAAAGAAGTGCTGGGGCCAAAAATGCCCTGTAGAACCAAATAGTCTTCGACAAATGAGCATCTAATGATGCATCTCTTCATGGCATAGGGAGTTGACCCCCTATTTGGATTGGCGGTCAACAACCTTTAAGCCTCGAGGAGATGGATTGCTAGAGTGCAAGCACTTTTGGGTCCTAGCAACCCTTTCTCCCTTCTTAAGTACTTCAACTAGGTCACAATCACGAGTCTTGTATCAAAATACTGAAGTGCTATCACTTCAGGGCTTTAGGAGTCTAACCCTAGCTTGGATTTCTTCACAAATTTTGGACATAATTAAGCTTGTGAGAGGAGGAAGCACTTATACTCCTCTATTAGTAGGGTTTCACCTAGCAAAACGTCTAGCATGAAAGAGAGAAATTACCATGAACATTTGATAGCACAAAGATAAAATTGCAGAAACTTCACTTACTTCACCAAGATTGCATGAGAATAAACCCTAATTGTAGAAATTCCATCGAAAAATCCGCAAAGAAGCATCCACACTTGACCTCCAAGATAGCGCATGAGAGAAAAGAGCCAATAACTCCAATATAGCGAAAATTTCATACTTGTTCTCAGAAATGGTGAGAAGATGTGATGATAAAATGAAATATCAAGGTGCTTTATTTATATGGAGCTACCTTGACCTATTTGTCGACGTAAAATTGTCAACAACAAAATATAAGAGGGCCGATCCCTTTAATTTGCCCTTACATTCTACCAAAATAAAGTTTTACGAGCAACTCTTGACTCTCTATGCATCTTTCCTCTCTTGGCCAAAAGATCCATTGAGAATGAAAATGAAGGAAGAAATAGGGAGAGTTGGGGGGGTGGGGGACGTAAGGGGAAGGATAAATACCATGACCCTTCATTTTCCCTTCCTCAACCTTCTCTCCTATTTTATTTTATTTTATTTTTGTTTCTTTTAACTATCTTTTTTCCTGTTGACCTATTCAACTTTTACATTGCATTTATTTACATAGTTTGTTAATCTTAAGAGATTGTTTAATTTCTCTTACATGTATTGAGACTTACAACACATCCTTGGTTCGGATCAAACCTCCCCATTGAGAGTCTTTTGGTCTCCAAAATGTCAAAGGAAACCAATTTTGATCAATCTGCCTTTTGTCAACTTCTTTAGAATTTGGCTCTGACTTTGGCTTCTGGCTATAGATTTGACTTTAGCTCTGGTTCTAGCTATGGATTTAATTCTTGTTGATGGCTTGCTTGTTCCTGCAATACAGAGGTTTCCTCATTGACTCACAAATTTTAACAATCTTCATATTCGAACTCTGCCCTAAGCATCCATTACCATCTCCCTTTTAGTCTTGGAGGTGGTCCATCTTGGCAGTTAGTGAAGCCAAGTCGAACTTTGGTCTTCTTGATCAACGTGACACCAACAAAAGATGCCATCATGTAATAGTCCCAAAAGAGGAAGTATGGTCCACCTTCTCTTGCTAGGATTAGTTGCTTCTCGTCATGGAAACAACCCTCCAGTGCTTGCAAGCACATAATGGAGTTTCCAAGAACTCTACCAAGGACAATTACCTTCACACACCTATCTCGTGCACCTCTTCAAGATGGGGTTCTTCAGATCCAATACTAGAAACAAGAAATGAATTGAGGCTTCCCTTGGCATGAATCTGTCGTTTGTCTTGTTGGTGGTACTAACCTCCTCCGTTGCTATACTTCCTTGGATAGCTTCTGCTCATTAGATTGGAGATGGAGACAACTTTTCATCTTCTTCAATATTCCCTCTCCACACTCTTCTATAGGCTTTGCGGTTGCTGAGGTGAAGCTCTCGATGAAATCGCCAACACTTTGCTCCCCAATATCCACTCAAATTGTAGTGGTGGCAAAAGTTCTTGGTGCTATTGTATTGTCTGCTCAAGATAGTCCTTCTCTCCATGTGCCTCTGAGTTCGTTGTTGGATTGGAGTAGACTTTTCGCCATTCCTCTTTTGAAATGAATCTGGCTTCTGGTATGTGGCTTACTTCTAACAAGTTTCCTCATGATGGTTTTTCTTCCTAGAAAATGAGCACACCTCTGAGTACCAACAATTGACAGGGTTGTGGTCGTTCCTCTTGCAATTGTCATTAATATAATTAGCGCTCTACTCTCTCATGCACACACAACACACTCCTCTTTCCAACCAACATGTATATGTATATCTTGTTGAGTTTTGGGTACCTTGGAAAGTGGTCCCCTTGTGTTTGTGAGTCTCTAAACACAAAGGGGGAGACTATTACCCTTAATACTTTACTTTATGTTCTAATTTCACTTTGACTTGGGAGATTTAAGTCAAAAGTGAAATGTGTCACTTAAGTCACAAAGTGACAATTAATTCACTTTGTGGGTGAATTAATAGACATAAAGCAAACTAAGGAAACTTGAGAAAGTGGGTTTTCTAAGTGAGATTTTCGAGATTAAATCTCACCCTTTGATTAGACATGGCTAGATTGAATCTAGACCATTAGTCTTTTAGGTTTGGCCAAAGAGAGGCTAAAGGAGGAAAACGGGTAAGGATGAGGCTCATTGTTCACTTTCTCACTTGAGGGATTTGGGTGAGGAGAAGAGAAGTGAAGAGAAAGAAAGAGTGAGTGTTTGGAGAGGCTTGGGCGCATTCTTGAGGAGAGGAGGGTGCACAAGGGTTTCAGCTTGGCTTCTTGAGCTAGGAGGGCGCAAGCTAGTGTGGAGGGTGCTTCCATGGAGTTGGGCGCACTTGCATGAGCAAGGGTGCATTCTAGGAGGAGGGGCGCACTTCCATGAGGAAGGGCGCATTTTAGGAGGAAGAGCGCACTTGCTTGAGGTGAGAGAAAGGCTTGTAGAGGGCCCATCAAGGTTGTGAGGAGAGCCGAGACACCTTGGTAGAGGAAGAGTTTTATGTTTCAGGGGGGCACCCAAGGAGAGGGGGCGCAAGTGTTGAGGCTTGAGCAAGAGGAGGGTGCACAAAAGAGAGAGGGGGCACACTTGTTTAAGGGCTTCACCAAATATCACAAGGCATTTTCAAGGGAGGCGTATTCTACAAGTGGGCAAAGCCAAGGTCAACTCAAGGCAAAGGCAAAGGGAAAAGGAAAGAGGCTAGAGGCTTAGCAAAGGAAGAAGGGCACACCAAGGCAAAGGGTGTCTTTGTTCAAGGGCTAGCAGGCACATCTACAAGGAACTCTAAAGCATCCAAAGTTGGGTTGCTATTGTACCAGGTTCACTTGTATTTATTTCTTTGTTGTACTCATGCTTTGAGATCTCCGAATATATACATCTATCTCTAACTGGTTTCCCCATGGGGGTTTTTTCCATGGTCATGTTGACCAAAAACATGATGTGCTCTTTTGTCAGGCATGCTTAGTTATTTTCAGCCTTGCTAGTTGTTAAAATATCGTAGAGGAGTGTTGTATGTTTTAAGGTTTATGCATGTGCTAACATTGGTTAAGAAAACAGTTGCAAGGGCACCTTAAAAGAGCATCCAATCATCAGTTTGAAGGTAGTTTTGAGGAGAGAAATATCATACTTGTTTTCTGTCCTAAAACAACAACAATGACAGTTTTTAAACCTTAAACATAGAGCCCAAGAAGACGTCAAAAGACAGACGTGGTTCTGGATCTACTAGTTAGTAGCAGGGTGTTGAGGATGGGGATGAAATTCCTCTTGCATTTGTGGCTAAAGGCAAGATGAAGACCAAGCAGGGGCCTAAGGTTGGGGCCAAGGAGCAACAGTCAAGAGGATAGGGTGAGTAACAAAAGTACGACATGAGCAAAGTGAGATGCTTTGTTTTTGGCGAGATTGGGCACTATGCTGGACAATGTCCCAAGAAGAAGAAGTAGTGTGGTACTGCAACGACAATTGAGGAGTTCTCTGCATAGTTTGAGAGGGAGTGTGCTTTTATAGGTTGTTGTTTTTTAGTTGAGACATCATCTAGTGATTGGTGCCCAGGCAGAGTTGAGGAGGTCCCACAGATTGAGAGTGTTGTATCTCATGGGACACAGACTCAATTGTGCAGTACACTATTTTCAGGGGTGACTGGTCCACCTGAGACAACCTTAGTTTCAGAGTTACCGAGTAGACAGACTATTGGTGCAAGGGCTTCAAAGCATCAGATATTGATGAGTGTGTGAAGGGCACCATAGGTTGAGTGTCACTTGTCTATGGAGACGAGCACATCAGTTTTAGATTCCTCTTTTGGAGGAAGACCCTTGGTGAGAGACCAAGGGGAGGATCTTTGGTGAGATATCAATATCGTGAAATTCTTGGTGAGATGCCGAGAGGTAGAGATCCTTGGTGAGATGCCAAGGTAGAGATCTTTGGTGAGATGCCAAGATCAGGATCTTTGGTGAGATACCAAGATCAAGGCTTGGATCAAGAAGGCCTTTGATTCAAGGAGATCTCGGATAGGTGGAGAAGGACTTCCATCCAGAGATCATGCAGGTCGATTAGATCACAGTCAGAGGCCACTTTTGATGATCAGGGTACAACCATACTCATATAGTATTTTCTAGTAGGCAACAATGTCCACTACATGCACGAGATTGGAGGGGTGGGTGACACTTTCCTCGTTAAGAGGGAGTGTTGAGTTTTGGGTACCTTAGAAAGTGGTCCCCTTGTGTTTGTGAGTCTCTAAACACAAAGGGGGAGACTATTACCCTTCATACTTTACTTTATGTTCTAATTTCACTTTGACTTAGGATATTTAAGTCAAAATCAAATATGTAATTTAAGTCATAAGCTAACAATTAATTCACTTTGTGGGTGAATTAATAGACATAAAACAAACAAAGGAAACCTGAGAAAGTGGGCTTTTTAAGTGAGATTTTTGAGATTAAATCTCACCCATTGATTAGACATGGCTAGATTAAATCTAGGCCATTGGTCTTTTAGCTTTGGCCAAAGAGATGCTAAAAGAGGCAAAAGGGTAAGGATGAGGCTCATTGTTCATTTGCTCACTTGGGAGATTTGGGTGAGGAAAAGAGAAGTGAAGAGAAAGATAGAATGAGGGTTTGGAGAGGCTTGGGTGCATTCTTGGGGAGAGTAGGGCGCACATGGGTTTGAGCTTGGATTCTTGAGCTAGGTGAGCGCAAGCTAGTGTGGAGGGTGCTTCCATGGGGTTGGGCACACTTACATGAGCAAGGGCGCATTCTAGGAGGAGGGTGACACTTACATGAGCAAGGGCACATTCTAGGAGGAAGGGTGCACTTGTTTGAGGTGAGAGCAAGGCTTGTAGAGGGCACATCAAGGTTGTGAGGAGAGACCTTGGTAGGGGAAGTGTTTTGTGTGTGAGGGGTGCACCCAAGGAGAGGGGGCGCAAGTGTTGAGGCTTGATCAAGAGGAGGGTGCACCAAAGAGAGAGGGGGCACACTTGTTGAAGGGATTCAACAAATATAACAAGGCATATTTAAGGGAGGTGGATTCTACAAGTGGGAAAAGGCAAAGTCAACACAAGGAAAAGGCAAAGGGTAAAAGAAAGAGGCTAGAGGCTTAGCAAAGGAGGAAGGGCGCACCAAGGTAAAGGGCACCTTTGTTCAAGGGCCAACATGCACATCTACAAGGAAGTCCAAAGCATCCAACGTTGGGTTGCTATTGTACTAGGTTCACTTGTATTTATTTCCTTGTTGTAGTCATGCTTCGAGATCTCCAAATATATACATCTATCTCTAACTGGTTTTCCCTATGAGGGGTTTTTCCAAGGTCATGTTGACTAAAAACATGAAGTGTTCTTTTGTCATGCATGCTTAGTTATTTTCAGCCTTGTTAGTTGTTAAAATATCCTAGAGGAGTGTTGTATGTTTTAAGATTTATGCATGTGCTAACATCATTCAAGAAAACGCTTCCAAGGGCACCTTAAAAGAAAGGGAGAGGGCAACAAACTGTAGATCAGTGAGCTATACCAATGGGATTGGAGTCACAAATACCCTGTAGATCAAAGGCAATCAATCTGCATACTAGATAATGGTTTATGTAATGATGGATAGAAGAATGGGAAGATAATGAAAAAGCAGAACATCCAGCAGGCAGGGATCCTCTCTGCAAAAAGTGAATGAAAGGTACTTGAACAAAAAAACCCAGTGATTAGTAGGTAAATTACAACACATCCTCTGTTGTTCAAGAATCTATTAATGAAAGGCGACCTTTGATCCTCAAAAGCTGCACTATGTTCAAATAAGATGACAAAAAGAAATTGAAACAAAGGAGTACAACAATCTGATATAATAACTCTCATGAATCTTCAATGGCAGAAAAATTTACATAGCGTGCCCTTAGGCTTATAATCAGACTCATACAGGTTTATTGCTTCTTAAAACCCCTCTTGGGTCTCAAGACTCAAACGTTTACAATGTTTTTCCCAAAATATATAAGATATCCTCTTTACAAAGCTTAAGGATGCGTCTTCTTTAGAGTTTTCCAAAATTAGAAGAAGTTACAACAGAATAATAACAACTTGTAAACAAATTGATAAATTCTAGGATTTAGTGCTTAACCTAGTTAATGCATTCAAATCTGAACAAACTATACGAGTTTAGTGGCAAAATAGCTGATCCTTCGAATCCTCATGATGACTCATGATGACTTGGCACATTTCTTATTAGCTAGCAGTTGAATGGGCACTGACTTTGGTGACTGTGTAGTAGTGTCCTGGTAACAACTCGTTACAAAATCCTCCTCCTTCATCACTTTCGCAACGTGTACAAGCTCCCTGCGAAAACTCTGTTTCCAACACTTTTGCAGTCATCTAATTGCGAATTAAAAGCTTCATATTTTAAGACATGCATTTTTTTGTACAATGATATCCATGCTAAGATACATAGATCTCCAATAGCTTATGCAATCCTTTAATTTCCATTCTCGTACTCCTAGCGCACCATATCTTGGAAGAATATTGTTCATTGAATCCTTAATGATATTATTTGCTTCTGGTTTTTTCTCAGGTGCCAAAAGGTAAAGCATCTCTGTAGTTTATACTTGACACCCAAGGCAATCTCCTGAAATTTGTCTTAGCATTGCCAGAACCCTATTTGACATAGACGTTGATGAAAGGTGTAGCTTTATTTGATTGAGCAATATGAGTAGAGGTCTGCCTCTGTAGTTTGGACTCCAATATATCATCATTTGATCTTGTTTATGATTTAAAAGGGCTCTTTGATGTTCTTCCTTGTTTTAGAGTGCATCGAGAAAACCATTAGATAATAAACCCTCCTTTTATGGAGAAAGCTTGTGCACGCTGTACCATTGTTGGATTCCTTTTTAAAATCAGCTGACCGTAACTCGAGAAGGTAAGGATATAAGTGCACATAATCAGACTGAAGGAAGCCTTTTATGGTTATTCTCTTAGGCATGAGCCAAAACACAATGATTTGGATCAATAACAGTCTCTTCATGTTATCTTTTATCGCCAAATATTAAACTATAAACCTCGACCTCTTCAATCATATCAAAATTGGTCACCCAAAAGGAGCAACCATACAATATACTAATCAATCCTCGGAGCTGATACTGTCTCATCTGAAAATCCATTGAAAATCCTACCATGGAAATATTGAGGGTGCAATTCCTTTTCAAAGAATCTGCATCACAAACAACAATGCGACCATGGACCTTCATACTCTCTAGTGCTGCATCGAGCATAAATCCCCCCACATCATCAAAATAGATTGTCAATCCACATCGACACCTAGGAGCTTACCTGCAAAAATCAGTACTGGGCTCACACTTGGCAAAAACCCATGCCAACAAGGATATCATGCGTTAGGGTTTTAATAGCGCTCCTGGCGACTTTTTATTTATTGCCATTCTGTGGGTATTTATCCCACATTTTTGCAGTGGAAAGATGTGTTCCTGTTTATATGTACCGATGGTTGAAAAGCTTATCGACGCGTAGTGCACTCTTATGCCCTTGTGGGCTCCTCCCTTGGCTGTGGGTTTGGTCTTGAGCGCTAACTTGTGTGTTGTATTGGCATGTGACTTGGTAATTGGTAGTGCTGTATATCTCTTCGATATATCTCCGATATTTCGTTAAATTCCGAGTTAAACACTTGTCCGATATATTCAAAATATTTCGAGATATTCAAAGTTAGACCCCTGTCTTGCGACATTTTCAGAGATATTCCGATATTTTCCGCCGATGCCACCGAGCAGAGTTTCATATTTTTATCACAAAATTGGCGTTGACAATCAACTAACAAGCGCTATGAAATGAGCAAACTTTCAGGTGCTACTAAATGAGCTAGTTCGCTGGCGTTGCAAAACTAACGCCGCAAAAGGACCCAAAAACGTATAAAAACGTATCCGAAAAGATACTCGGATGTAGTTACCAGAACAACAAGCAAATCTTCATTTACAAGAAATTGCCATTGAGTTAACCATCGAGGGTAGTGATTGCATTTTACTGTGTATATGTCATCACATTAAGTAGAACAAACAAATAATAGAGTATGGCTTTGAACTATTCAATCTTTTAAGACGAAATTGACAATAAGAGACACATCAATTAACCATAACGAACACATAAATTTTACCTTGGAAACCCAAATGGGAAAACCAACGTTAAATCATGCTCAATTTTTCATTTTGGCAATCTCTGGTACAAGCAACTCTTGGCTCTCTATGCATCTCCCTCTCTTTGTCAAAATACCCATTGAGAGTGAAAATGAAAGAAGAAATAGGGAGAGAGGGGAAGGCCTAAAACTATGACATTTCATTTCCCCCACCTACTCTCCTATTTTATTTTATTTTTATTTCTTTTAATTGTCTTTTTTCCTCTCTTTTCCTTTTGTTCAATTCAACTTTTACATTGAATTGATTTACATAGTTTGCTAGTCTTAAGAGATTGTTGAATTTCTCTTACAGGTATTGAGTCGTACAAACATTTGTTGGTTTGAATCCATTTTAGATCACTATTAATGTTTGCATTGCCATCCCCATTACTTCATGCATCCAAGTATCCTCTCCCCAAACCAATCTTGTTTGTTGAATTTTTGCTTGACACACCTTCTACTACATTTTCCAGAGTTGGAATGGCTTGAATGTTGCTTCTTCCTAGCCTCAATAACAATTCCTTGGTCAAGTGGTTTTGGAGCCACCTGCCCCTCATTGTGACCAAGATGTGGGCAAAGGTGCAACTATCTGTTTTTTGGTAGCTATTATCCACTTTTAGGAATTGACCAATGCTATTATCAATTACCTTAACGAGGATTTTCTCCTAGACCAATTGTAATAACATCTTCTCCCTTTGCAGATCAAGGTACGTGCTCCATCTCTTCAAAGACAATGGCGTGTGCCTCCAAAGCTAGTGGAATCCTTGAACCCTCAAAACATTTGATTTGACCTAAAAATTAATGCAAGACATCCAAGTCAACTCCGATTCGGTCAACTCGGCCAAGTTGACTAGCGACTGTATCAACTCGATCTTGACAAGCAATACATGGCAGTATTCTTACCTCTGTTCCAGATCCTTGTGCAAGATTGAAACTCCAGAATTCGTTGCTTGCATTGATGAAGAGGGAAAACACTAATGTTTGATTCCAAGACCATATCCAACCTATTGGAAATACTAAACAGGTGTAGCAACAAGCATCCAAAACATGTTATGAAGATAGCTGGCTATTTTGCAACACCGTTCAGGTTGTCAAAATGTAGAAAAGTAGGGCAAAGTTGGTTACTCCGTGTCTGCAAATGGGTGATTTGTTGCACACCTTTCCCTAATAGCAGATTATGATCTGCTTTAGACCTCTAGAAGAAGCGCACTACTTTTAATTGAATTATTGATGTGAAAGGGGGTATTATTTATATGCATGCTCAGTGCCTGTAGGATGTTAGGGCTGACTTGTATGTGCTTTAAAAGAAAAAATGTTTTGATTTTAAAGCTTAGTCGACCTATTGGTGTGGACAATAAGGTTTTATACCATCTAATGCTAGGTTGACCTGTATCCATAACCCAAACATGATATAATTTGATGGCTAACCTCATGGATTTTTTTTATATGTTGGTTGTGCTGCCGTCCTTATACACACTTGAAAACGTGAGCTAAGTCCTGCTCACTTAATGTGTCCTCGGCGACACAATGCCTAGGTTCAAAGCCCATGCTGTCACTTTGATTTGAACCTCTTCCGTCTAGGCTTACTCCTAGGGAAGCCAACGGGGGTAGACCCTAGTTTCTAGATGAGATTTAGAAGTTAAGTTCTAGGAGTTCGTTTTAATTAGTTTAAGGTTGGGGGAAATCTAGCCTATGATGTTAAGCAACAATGCAATGTGCAACAAATAGTACGAACAGTCAAACCTTTTCCTAGGAAAACTAAGACCAGTGCCTAAGATTGGGCAAGGGGTCAACTAAGTTAAAGGGAGGTGTTGCCGTCCTAATACACACTTGCAAACCTGAGCTAAGTCTTGCTCACTTAGTGTGTCCTTGAAGGCACAATACCCAGGTTCAAAGCCCACGCTGTCACTTTGACTTGAACCTCTTTCGTCTAGGCTTACTCCTAGGGAAGCCAAGGGGGGTAGACCCTAGTTACTAGATGAATTCTAGGAGTTAATTTTAGTTTATTAAATGTGAGGGGAAGCTAGCCTATATGGCAAGCAACAATGCAAATGCTAATCTTTAAATGAGAGTCAAACCTTTCCCTAAGTCAACTATGACTAGTGCCTAAGGTTGGGCAAGGGATCAATTAGATTATACAAGAATTAAGTACAATTAAGGGGTCACTTTGATTAGGGAGATTAGGTGTGAATGATTGTGTCTTAGACTATATGACTACCCCAAAACCATTATTGTTCACACCAAAAGAGAGTGTTGGATGCTCAAAAAGTATGGCAACGAGGCCTACTTGAGCTTCGCAGGTCAAACCCAAAGTTTGCAAGGTACTCCACCCGGAGGACGTCGAGCGCCATGAGATCGTCCCCGACCTAACACCCCATGCTTCTTCCCAAGTCTTTCTTTTGATGATGCAAGAACAACAATTGGTTGTGGATGCCTAATTACTACCTCCAACTTTTGCCCTTTCTTGTCACCCTGGATCCAGCTAAGTGGCAAGGGGAGAGAATACGGGACAAACGTTGGGAAATAAATTTTAATTTGAGCAATGATTTTAATATTAAAACAAGCCTTCCGTTATTGCAAGGAATGGCTTGGGGCCACCCTCTTACAAGGTGGGGCAAAGTAAATGTATTGAGATGCTTTATTAGTTTGCCTTAAACAAATAATGAAATTGGATTAATGCTTGCTTTACAAAATAGATGAAATTATTGTTGCCTCACAATTCCGGTCATGTGGAGGCACAATGCCTACCGTTTGACCAATGTGGGTATAACTAAAGAATTGAAATTAAATTGTTTGAAAGGATGTAAAGACTTGAAAGCAAAACTACTCCAACAATGGTACTAGAGGAGACACAATGCCTACCGTATTGGCCAAGTTGGGTATTATGAAAGAAATAAAAGACTTTGGAAATAAAAATACAAACCCCACAACTATGGTACAAGTGGAGGCACAATGCCTACCGTTTTGGCCAAGTATGTGTGTAAAAATGAAAAGCAAAAATGAGAAATCCTAACTATTACAATATCAGATTTTTAAAGTAATTTGACAAGAAGGCCACCCAAGAGACTCTCAAGGGTGGTTTACAATATTTTTAGAAAGGTAGAAGGAGGATGGACTTGAT
>ML787720.1:104031-120056 GCA_009831015.1 Picea engelmannii
CTCCTCATGGACAAAGACCGAGCAAAACTTGTCCAAATGAGCTAAGACTTGGTCCAAGGGTGTAGGGGTGTATGAACCATTTGATTTGAGTACTCATACCCCTATACAAAATCCCCAAGGACCATTTTTTTACATTTTACATCGCAAATAATTAAAATCCCCAGTTTGCGGGAATTTCAATTATTTAAAAAAAACTATCAAAACTTAATGGAATTCTGCGAGACTCAAGGACATGTTTAACATGGTCATTTACAACATTCCTAGACCTTAGTTACATAGGTCTCGTCCACTAGAACGCCTTTCACTACTTTGGAGAAATTATTGTGAGGAGTGAAAAACTCAAGGGAAATTAATAAGGTTGAAAAGCCAAATTAATAACATGAGGATAAAAACACTCAGTGAAAGGAACTCTCCTAATGAAGAAAGTCCTAATGCAACTGACTTAAACTATGATCCATGTAGACTTATTACATTATTGTCCCACGCAGGGGAGCGGAAATTCCAATTACAACAAAATGCTGAAGGCCAAAACTGCCTTGTAGAATCAACAAGTCTTCAACTTGGTAGCACCATCAGGTGCATATCTTCATGGTACATGGAGTTGACCCCCTAGTTGAATAGGTGGTCAACATCTGGCTCCACATGGGGATGTGTGTTTGATCTTCACTTGGGAAGGAGAGCATACGAGAACTTCAGAATCTACAAAACCAAAAATGCCCTCCAATACCCAACATAAATATACACATATATACAATGAATAAATAAAATGCTATAAACAACAATTACATAATGAAATAACTATGGTACAACATCTATAATTACAAAATGAATCTAAGACATAACAAAAACATCTAAGTACATAGTTACATAATGAATGAAATAATACAAAACTGAAAATACAAGGAGATATTGCTTGAAATGTGAATTGCTTGAAATACCCAATTGTATGAAAATGTAAATTGCCTTTAAGTGTGATTGTAAAACTTGAAATGAATACTTGCTTGAAAAGTAAATACCACAATTATGAGATTTCTTGCAAGACGAAATTGAAATGCTATGTTGTGAGATTGCCTTGAAAAATGTATTGCAAGTGTTGTGAATGTAGTAAGTAGCTTAATTTTAATAGATTTTAGATGCCACTTTGATTAGGAGATCAAATTTGATAGATTGAGTCCTAGACTAAGTGACGACCCCAAAACCATTATTATTTTGACCAAAATGGAGTGCTAGGTGCTCAAGAAGTATGTCAACGAGGCCTACCCTAGCTCCACAGGTCAAACCCAAAGTTTCAAGGTACTCCACTTGGAGGACGTCGAGCATCGTGAGATCGTCCCCAACCTAGCACCCCGAGCTTCTTTCCAAGTCTTTGATTTTATGGTGCAAAAACAATAAGTGGTTGTGGATGCCTAATTACTACCTCCAACCTTTACCCTTTCTTGTCACCTAGGATCCAACTAAGTGGGAAGGGGAGAGAATACAGGGCAAACGTTGGGAACATAAATATTACTTGAGTAGTGATTTTAAATTAAAACAAACCTTCTGTTATTGCAAGGAATGGCTAGGTGCCAGTCTTTTGCAAGATGGGGCAAAATAAATGAATTGAAAAGTTTTATTAGTTTGCTTTAACAAATAATGAAATTAGTTTATTGCTTGCTTTACAAATTGAATGAAATTATCACCTCACAACTACGGTCATGTGGAGGCACAATGCCTACCTTTTGACCAATGTGGGTGTAGATAAATGATTAAAAATTAAATTGCTTGAAAGAATTGAAATAACTTGAAAGCAAAACTACCACAACTATGACACACGTGGAGGCACAATGCCTACCTTTTGGCCAAAGTGGGTACTTAAAAAAAAAAGAAGGAAAAATGCTTGCAAATAAAATGCAAACCACACAATGACTCAAGTGGAGGCGCAATGTCTACCTTTTGGCCAAGTATGGGTGTAAAAGTAAAAGAAAGAAAGTAAATCCCAACTATTACAATATCAGATTTTTATGTAAATTTACAAGAATGCCACCCAAGAGACTCTAAAGTGTGGCTTACAATTATATAGAAGATGTAGGAGGGAAGGGGACTTGATGTCCCAACTTAGAAATGCCTTTTGGAGGCCTTTGGGGCTAAATCACATGTAACAACTCTCCTTTGATGCTAAAAATATGCATAAAATATGTCAAAGGATATATCCAAAAAAATGCTACAAAACCATGAAATTATTAGATAGATTAGCGCAATGGTACATAAACTTAAATGAAAGCTTGAGATTGATTTTGAAACTTTTAGAACCTACTCTATATATAATAACAATATTTAGAATGAGAAAGTAGATTAAGATAATGTATCATTAGATTAAGATAATGTATAAGTAGAGTAAAGGAATCAAGGTTAGATAATGTGGAAACTTTGATAGATTAAAATAAGTGGCTTTCAACTCTAAAACCAATCTTCCAATCCTTTAGTGAATCCCAAGTAAGCTTGCCTCTTGCTACACAAAGAAACATGGAGGTGAGTGCATCCAAAGAAGCTTGCAAAATGCTTTCCAAACTTACTATGAAACTACCACAAAATCAATAGCAATACCACTACCAAAAGGACCCAAGCAAAATACTTTGCTTGGGTCTCCAAGCATAAAATAGTGAAGCAAAATGCAAAACTAAATATAAAGATATCACCTCACACATAAGCAATGGAGACACCAAGAAGACTCCCAATGTACACCAAAGATTCTCCAAAGCTTCTTTTATTATCCACCAAAATGTCACTACAAATACTTATAGCAATATCCACACATGAGAGAGCATGAGAAAGAGAGGGAGAGGTGAGGAAGAAATTGGGCATAATAGAAGTGCTATGAGAATAGATATTAAAATGAGGAGGAGAGGTCTCAATTTATAGGAAAGCATGAGGATGGAGCCCACTTGGATGGGCTCCAAGTGTCACCCATCCAAAGGAAGAGGGTCCCACTTTAGCTTCATGAGAGCAAGTGGATGGATGAGGGTTGAGTTGGGAAGGGGGAAACTCTTTTCCCTATTATTTAAAAGTCAAGTGGGGTCAAGTGGGGAACTTTTGCAAAGTATTGGGGGTCCCCATTGCTTAATTTATTTTTTATGAGATATTGGGCAAAGAGGGGGGTGCCCCTCTTCTAAGAGGATGGTGAGTGTGGGTTGTGGGTTAGGCTAAGGGGTTTTTTCTAAGTTGGAAATTGCTTTCCTAACTTAGGGGAGGCTATTGGGACACTTCTGCCACACTCTCTTATGACTTTCATGACTATTACAAAATTCGGCGATTTTAACTAAGACAATTACATGCTGATTTTTGACTATGCTGATTTTTGACTGACTTTGACTCCTCATGGACAAAGGCCTAGCTACACTTGTTCGACTGAGCGAAAATTTGGTCCAAGGGTGTAGGGGGACTCATTCCATTTCTTTTGAGCACAAATACCCCTATCAAAAGCCCAGGGACCTAGTTTTTACAATATTTATAAAAAAATAATTGATTAATTAATTAATTAAATTCCCAACCTTAAGAAATTTTAATTAATTAAAAAAAACCTATCTAGACTCGACGGAATTGTGCGAAACATTTTGAGCCATCTTACATGGTCATTTACATCATTCCTAAACACTAGCTACCAGAGGATGACTTCATTAGAATGCCTTTCACCACTTTGGAGAATTTATTGTGTGGGAGTGAAAAACTCAAGAGGAATTATTAAGGCTACTTAGGCCAAATTAATAACCCAAAAAGAAAAAACAATTGGTGAAAGGGACTCTCCTAATGAAGAAATCCTAAGGTAACCGACCTAACTATGATCCATGCAGACCTATTACATTATTATTCCACGCAGGGGAGCAGAAATTCCATTTACAAAAAAGTGCTGAAGGCCAAAACTGCCTTTGTAGAACCAACAAGTCTTCAACTTGGTAGCACCATCAGGTGCATATCTTCATGGTACATGGAGTTGACCCCCTAGTTGAATAGGTGGTTAGCAAGAGTTTAATTGCAAAGATTACAAATATTACAATTAGACTAGATACAAATTAGATACAAAAGTACAGTAAAGAATGTCTAAAGATACAACAAAGATATAACAACAAAGAGATACAATAGATACAAGAGACTAACTAACAATTACTTGATTGTGCAGGAAATGAAGATAATCAAGATGAGACAACCATCAACACATCAAGCCGAGCATGCTCACAATAGAACTTACTCTATTAGACTGCATACAAAAAGTCACGCAAGACCCAGTCAAGAGAGTTCCTCCAGGTGGATGCGCAACTTCTTGAAGGATCACACGACAAATATCAGAACAACTGTATAAATAAAAGATGCTTGAAAATGAAAGTGCTCTGAAATAAAGATATAACCACTCAGACAATTTATCCACAACGCACAAAATAACTTGCATGCAAATGTAAATATGAGATCAATGTGCTTGCAAGTGTTAATGTAGATTGCTCGAAGTTGTAGATTAAGGATTGATTAAAGTTGTTAAGTGAGATTCAATCCTAACTAAGTGTCAACTCAATACTTTCCTCCCCCAATTACCAAGTAACTGTTGGGTGCTCACGAATTATGGCAACAAGGCCTACCCTAGCTCCAAAACCGAAATTGAAAGTTAAGTTCTTAAACTGTGAAGTTATTGCATGTAAAGTGTAGAGAACTTGAAATAACTTGAAAGCGATTATTTTATGCCTTTAAAAATACTCATGTTTGCATGCACATGTGAAAGATAAATACTTGAAAGATAATAGCTTGCATGCAAAGAAATAATGAAAAAGCAAAAGAATTCACTTATGCCTCCACGGGCTTAAACTAGCATTGGTTGTGTGAGATCTACTCTAGATAATTTTAACCATTAGCATGCATGTAAGATACCACAACTAAGCTAGCTAAACTATGAAAAAAAAACATAAACTAAACTAAACTAAAGCTGGAAAACAAAAACTGAAATGAAAGAGAAAGCAAGCCACTTGGGGACCCTCCTTTGAGCTTGCTTACAATGCTTTAGATAGAGTGAAAGAGAAAGGATTTTGTTACCACTTTGAAAGGAGGTCCTTGGAGGTGCGTTGTGACTGAAAACGAGCAACATGCACCCTTGACCTGGCGAGAACCTGCAAAAATCAGCAAGCTATTGCTTGCTGAAAAAGCCGCAACACACTCAAAAAAAGCTGAGAAAATTTCTGTTTTGCAACAGAAATTTCCCACATATAAAAATCAGAAATTAAATGTATTGAAATGACCTATCTAATGAGTTAACAACCGAAATCAGAATGTGAATAGAACAAAAAAAAGGTAAATGGGAAAAGTGTTGATATTATGGTAGCTGCGGGAGGTATTTACCTCCATGTGTAAACCTGACGAGGATAGAATACTCCGGGAAGCAAGAAGAAACCCTAATGAGTTGGCTAATAACCCTAGAAGAATTGTCGGCTCAAGAAGATAATTTATATTAGGTTATTAGCCTCCAAGAGAAGAAGTCGGCTAGAAATAATAATATATACTGAACAGACAGATACCCAGAATGAGAAGTTGGCCCAGGCAGTTAGCCATAAGTAGTATAAATACATGAGGCTAGTTCTCATTCTGGCAAGCAGTCTCAGAATTGCAGAGCAGCACTTGTGTGCACTGCAGTTGCCCAGTTTTTGCACAGGTTTGGAGGAGAGCTGCCGTTGCAGTTGCTGCAGCTAGCAGTTACGCTTGGACTATCTCTTGGTTAGGGTTTGGACTATCTGATCAGCTTTTGTTGGTGCGCTATCCTTGGGGAAAGGTGCGCTACCCTTTGTTTGACTATCTAGCCTAGGGTTTGCTTTTGCAGTGATTCTCTGTCAAGGTTAAGGTGCTCAGAGGGTGGCTTCGGCCTATGGTTGGGTGACAAAAGAGATATTGTCAATGGTAAAACAAGCACATGCATTATATTCTAACAGGTTATGTGCGCACACCTCCTTCATTCAGTCTAATCGCTGGAAGGAAACATAGTCGTAAGAATATTAAGCTCGATGAAGAACTGCCGCTAGGGTTTCTAGCAGGAGCAGTCACCATAGCACTGCTGCTAGGGTTACTAGCAGGTGCAGTTGCAGAAACCCTAATCCTCTCGTTGAGGCACCTTAAGTGAAGGGATTGACCTAATATCCAGATAAATCAATGTGCCCTAGCCTAATGCATCTCCTGGTACTCTTAGAAAGCCAAGACATGAAGTTTGAGTTTTTGGTCAGATCTAGGGTTGACCAAGTCAAAGCAACCATGACTTACTCTATGAAGTCAGAGAACAAGTTAGATGGAGCTTCTAACTTCAGAGCATGGAAGACAAGGATTGACCTCATCCTTGCCAAGAATAAAGTGCTGGATATAGTGAAAGGAAAGATCGTGGAACCAACATTTGAAGAAGGAAAAGAGAAGGAACCATAGAACGTTGCGGTTATGGAGAAGTTTAAAGACGGTGACATCAATGCTATGAGTATTATAGTGGAATCTATAAAAGACCACTTGATACCCTACATCTCCCATCTTGACTCATCGAAGAAGATGTACAATGCCCTAACAAAACTCTTCTCAGCTAGAAACATTGGACAAGTAATGAGTCTGAAAAATGAGCTCCGTGACATGAAGATGAATGATGACGACAACATAACTTCATACTTTGTGAGGATCTCTCAGCTAAGAGATCAACTACAAGCTATTGAAGAGATCATTTCAGAGAAGGAATTGGTAAACATAGTACTCAATGGTCTTTCCAAGACGTGGGATGCATTTGACGCAAGCATGAACACAGGAAAGGAGTATCTGACATTTGAAGAACTTTGGACTTGCTGTGCTCAAGAGGAATCAAGGATCAGTGCAAAAGAGAAACCCCAAAAGAAGTACGATGATCAAGCCTTCACAACAAGATTCAAGAACTTCAGGAACAAAAGAAAGTTTGGTTCAAAGAGGAAGACAAATCAAGAGAAAGATATTTCAGAAATACAATGCTTCAACTGTCAAAAGTATGGTCACTACAAGAATCATTGTCCCGAGCTAAAGAAAAGGAAGGAGAAACACGAAGCATCAATTGCCGAAGAAAAGGAACCTACAAAGAAGACTAAGCAGGATGAAAGAGACTTCTTTTTCTAAAGGTAACAATACTCTTCTTATTTCTTGAACATATCTTGTTTGCATCGTCTCTACACATATCTTGTATATCTATCTCTTGGAAGATAATGTGTTCCAAGAAGAACTATACCTATGGAAGAACAACAAGATAAGGATTGATATCATTGGATAATACACATGAAAGGATGAAATACGTCAAACAAATCACGTGGAAGCTATTGCAAGATAAGTCGAATCAATCACGAAGAGACTTACAAGAAGCAAAAACTGAAAGAAGTCAACAATCAAGAGGAAATTAGAGAAAGACTTATGACGTTTTGTAGAAGACAACAAGACGGAAGCGTGGACTCTGTTAGACGGAGGGAGCCGATTATATGCACTCATACATGAAGCAAGGATTAGGAGGGAGTTAATCCTATGATCCATTAAAGATGATGAAGTATATATCCATGGTAGCATCCATGAAAAATAGTATGTGTCCAGTTCAACCTTAGAAGAAGTCTTCTTCGAAGAGAAGCCTTAAAGTATCCCTGGTTGTCCATCCACATCCGTGATCCTATGATGAAAGAAAGAAATGGAATCTTTAGGGCATGGAATCTATAAGAAATTCCATGGACCCAAGAATTAAAGAAACACATCAGGAAGAACATGAAGATTCCAAGAAAGAAAGAAAAGCCAGAACAACCAGTCATTGTATTAAGAATCACAAGATTAGAAGCTTGATATGAACTCAATAAAAGTAATCAAGTAGAGGAACTGATAGTCGTGATGAAGAACAGTGTATGAAAGACTTATGAATGAAAGCATTGCGAGATCTAGAACTAGAGGTTCTCTTAGATGGAGGGAGAAGACTATGATGATTACTCGTTTCGGTAAACCAAACATATCTTTACATGAGTCAATATCCATGAGTTGGAGTTCTACATCAGATAAATGCAAAGAATGTTCTCTAGGGCAATTGGGCAAAGAGCATATGAAGAGCAATCTCAAGACTTTGAGGCATACTAGAAAGAGACCCTTGTATGCAGATGGAAGAAAATAACTTGGTGGAGAACCTCCAGTGCACAGCAGAAGTGAGGTGAAGATTTCCTATAACAGAGATATTGTATCAAGATGATTACTTAGTAGATCATATCTCATGATGACAGAAGAAGTGCCACATGGATATGTTCCAGTTTTCCAACAATGATATACTCTATTGTTCAGAGCTACATGAAGCCTTCATAGAAAATCAGTGTTCCAGACTAAAGTACATTTGAAATCAAGCATTACATTATCCGTGATGAAGTCTAGAAAGGAGAAAGTGGTTCTCCAATACATATCTCCACAGATGAGCAGATAAGTAGACATTTTGGTAAAGCTTCTATCCAAGATGAAAGAGTTTGTGTACTCAAGCTGGAGTTCGTGGAGACGACTTCCTTATTGAAAAAGGAAGAGATGACTCCCAGGTTGGGAGGAGCATTGGAAATATTATTGAGGACATTCATTTTCAAGATTGAAAAATAGTCTAGCTTGGACAGATGCTTTCTTGTTCGGAAAGTGGATTGAGATTTCTGACGAACAACGATTTCCCATTGTGGTTAACATGGGAAATGGTCCAGATTGCTGATGTATCACAAACAACGACTTCCCATTGTGGTTAACATGGGGAGTGGTCTAGGGCAGTCTCTCGTCTTGAGGGTTACTCAAGAAGACTGGCCTGCCTCGTCGGACAACGATTTCTCATTGTGGTTAACATGAGGAATGGTCCATTTTGGAGGTTGGTACAGGACATTGTTTTCCTCTTGTGGTTAACAAAGGAAATGGTCCGGACAGTCATTCCTTAGGGTTTATACATTCTCTCCAGGGTGCACTTTGATTAGTGTAGGAGGAATGGCCCAGGGTGGGGAATGGTCCAGGTTTAGAAGGCATGACAATTATTCTTCCTTGCTTGAGAAGAATAGTCCAGATATCTCATTGTTCTACTCTGAGGGCAGATATTCTTTCAGATCTTACAGATGTGAGTGAAAGATTGGCCCAGATGATTCAGTTTATATCATAACAATGTTTCTATGCAGATTGATATCAGATGATTGTTATGAAGACTGTATGACAGTAGATGTATACCACTGTGGTGGATGTGTTGCACTGTTCGTGACTATACGTTGCTAATCAAGTAGTTATGTGTTACTTGGTGTGGTAGTGTACCACTGGATTGTAGTTATGTACTACTATGGATAGACACAATTGTGTTCTATTTTGTTTCGATTGCCTTGAAGACTATCAACAATATTGGAAATGATTATCAGTTAGATGGATAATCAAAGGACAGAGATTTCCCAGATAGAAAATGGTTCAGAGCTTTTACTCTTCTAGATTAGAAGAATGGCTCTTGTATTACTCTGTGGAGTGAGCATCATTTCTAATTACTCATATAGAGTATGGTTTCGAGATATGATGCAACTGATGACACTGATGATGATGATGGTGCTCATGATCTAGTCATGATCTAGTCTATACAACTATGTTGATGCTATCGGGTGAATGGTATGTTTTTGTGCTCAAGACCATTACCTGTAATACCTCCCTAGCTAGGAGGGAGTGTTGATATTATGGTAGCTACGAGAGGTATTTACCTCCACGTGTAAACCTGTCGAGGATAGAATACTCCGGGAAGCAAGAAGAAACCCTAATGAGTTGGCTAATAACCCTAGAAGACTTGTCGGCTCAAGAAGATAATTTATATTAGGTTATTAGCCTCCAAGAGAAGAAGTTGGCCAGAAATAATAAGATATACTGAACAGACAGATACCCAGAATGAGAACTCGGCCCAGGCAGTTAGCCAGAATTAGTATAAATACAGGAGGCCAGTTCTCATTCTGGCAAGCAGTCTCAGAATTACAGAGCAACACTTGTGCGCACTGCAGTTGCCCAGTTTCTGCGCGGGTTTGGAGGAGAACTGTTGTTGCAGCTGCTGCAGCTAGTAGTTATGTTTGGACTATCTCTTGGTTAGGGTTTGGACTATCTAACCAACTCTTGTTGGTGCGCTATCCTTGGGGAAAGGTGCGCTACCCTTTGTTTGGCTATCTAGCCTAGGGTTTGCTTTCAGAATGATTCTCTGTCAAGGTTAAGGTGCTCGGAGGGTGGCTTCGGCCTATGGTTGGGTGACAATAGAGATATTGTCAATGGTAAAACAAGCACATCCATTATATTCTAACAAAAATCTCATGAACTTTCAATGAGTGAAGAGGGTAGATCCTTGCTTGAATATGTCCCAACAACCCTCTTGAGATGACGCAAATCTTGAACAAAATGTGAGAAAAGGAATATATAATGTGTAGCATGCATCAATAATACAACAAAGTTTATGTCAAAGGCACATGCAAAACATAGAAGCCAACAACAATACTATTGCTAGACTTAGCTAAGTAAACAAAATTTACCCAAGCATATATTCAATATCCAAAACAACAACAATATCACCTCACAATAGCATGGAAATCCAGACAAAGTCTTGTACTCCAGGGTTCCTCCAAAGCTTTTCTTTTATTACCAAGGGAAGAGGTTGTAGAAACAAAGTTGCTCCAAGCTCTTCAAGAACAAATGGATGAAGCAAAGTGACAATGAGAGAGAGAGAGAGATGGCAAGAAATTGGTAGCATAACAATACTTAGAAGAATGGTGAATAATGAATGAGGGGAGGGTCTCATTTATAGCATGAGAGACAAAGAGACCCGTCTTGGATCTTTGCCATTTGTCAAAAATCCAACTAAAGATGAACTCAAGTGAAGAGGGTGCATGGCTTTTAAATTTGAGTGAGAATGGCAAGTGGGGAAGTGTGGAGGGTTAAGTGGCAAGCTAGAAGGGGTGCATTGGCCAAACGAAAAGTGCATACCTTACCTTTAAAGCGAGTTTCCCTGCTTTCAAATGATGTTTCCACTTTATTCAAAGAGAGGGCGCAAGTCCCAAGGAAAGTGTGAGCTTTCTTGGGATGAGTGTGGAGCAATGTGGGAGAATGTGTGTGACACACTCTAAAGTGGGACGTGTAAAGCAGAGGAAGGGCGCACCTCATGAGGGAGGGGCCCATGATTTGACTTAAGTCAAGTTACCTCATGAGGGAGGGGCCCACGATTTGACTTAAGTCAAGTTACTACTTTAATATGGAAAGGGGGCGCAAATCCCAAGGGGGAAAGGAGTTTTTAAATGAGGGGGTGAGTTAGGGGTGTGCAAAGGTTAGGAAGGGGTTGGGTAGGCTAGGATACATCTCTCTCATCATTACCCATCTTTTACTTTACTCCATTTGCTCAATTAGTACAAAATTGACATATTTCCCATGTCCCGGGTTAGCAATTAAAATTGCTTTTATCTGACTAAGATTTCTATGTGGACAAACACTTAGCAAAACTTATTCGACTGAGCTGAAACTTGGTCCAAGGGTGTAGGGGGTCTCATTCCATTTCTTTTGAGCACAAATACCCCTATCAAAAGCCCAGGGACCCAGTTTTTACATTATTTATAAAAAATTAATTAATTAATTAAATTCCCAACCTTGGGAGAAATTCATTAATTAAAAAAAACCTATCTGGACTTGACGGAATTCCGCAAAACTTTTTGAGCTGTCTTACATGGTCATTTACATCATTCCTAAACACTAGCTACCAGAGGATGACTTCATTAGAACGCCTTTCACCACTTTGGAGGATTTATTAATAGTGGGAGTGAAAAACTCAAGGGAAATTAATAAGGCTAGTTAGGCCAAATTAATATCCTGATGATAAAAAACACTCAGTGAAAGGAAATCTCCTAATGAAGATATCCTAAGGTAACTGTCCTAACTATGATCCATGCAGACCTATTACATTATAATCCCACGCAGGTGAGCGGAAATTCCGAGTACAAAAATGTGTGCTGGAGGCAAAAATTGCCCTGTAGAACCAAATAGTCTCTGACTTGTTTGCATCTGATGATGCACATCTTCATGGTACATGGAGTTGAACCCCTAGTTGAATAGGCAATCAATAGGTTGGAGAGCCGACCTTTGCACCTTTGTGGCTAAAATTTGTTTGAAGGGATGCCCCCTTTGATGGAGTTTTCACATTGATTGGAAGCCCCATTCACTCACTTGGAGACTTGGGGTTCTGCTTGCATAATTTCAGGAAAAGCCATATCCCTTGGAGCCCACTTTAGAATTCATGGTGGGTTGGAAGATGAATTGGAGAGGTCATTGTACATTGAAGGGTCTTTGGAGGTTGGATGCTGTAAGCGAAAGCCCACATTTGATGAAGATGTCCCTCTTTGGGGGAATTTTGTCGTAGAATTGTGCATGTTGGCTTGAAATGCCCCTATTTGTATATTTTTAGGATTATTGAATTAAGTGAAGAGGGAATCTACCCCCTCCATAGTTAAGGTTAGGGGCTTTCACTTAAGAAATTAATATTTTATTGTAAGAGGAAGTTAAGCCTTTCCCTTATAAATAAAGAGGCATTTCCTTTCATTTGATCATCACAACTTAAGGGAGAAATCCCTTAAGAGGTCTGAAATTTCTGAAATTGTCTTGGAACATTTTGGTCTTGGATTGGCATTTTGCATGGTGGAATAGGGAATAGGAATAAGGAATTCTGTTAATGGATGATTTTGGTGATGCTTCTCTTGTTTTGATGGATGATCTAAGATGCTAGGGTTTCTTCATGCATAGTGACTTGGTATAGTAAGTGTTCTATTTCAAGTTTAAGTGTTGGTTGATTGTATATCTTGGTGATGCTCTATTAGATGGTTGATAGTTGCATGTTATCTAGTGTCCTTGGCTCGTTTTGCTGGAAACCTTAAGTAAGGGTTAAGATTCTTTATCCACTTCCTTTACTTCATTCATCTTAAAATTTGTTGAAGCATTTAAGACCCGACCTAGGGGTTAAGAGGGTTTATCCCCCTAGACCTTGTCTTTGGCTAGTTTGAATTCTGGGTCTTAAGTGTTGATGAATGCAGCTATTGGAGACATCCTCCAGCTTACAAACCTGTGAGATGTGGAACATAGCAGCTATGTGAGTCTTTCTCTCAACTTACAAACCTGAGAGAAAGCCCGTATGAAGGGTTCATGGTTCCTGCCTGGGACAGAGTTAGGAACGCAGAGATGACATCTTCCATGACGTGAGTGAGAAGAACTCCAACTGATTATCCGATGGAAAAACGATCTATTGAGTTAGGACGTGGCTGTGGCTGAGCACAAGGTGAACGTGGGAAATCCCAAAAGTGCTGGGCACATCATCACGAGAACATAAATGAAGATGATGTGATGGCCTCCTCTGAGCAACAGAGTTGATGAGAAGACTCTAAATGATTCTCCTGTTGGTGGTGTTATCGTACAATATGTAGCTAGGATAAAAGGCTATAAGGTAGAGGGGCAAACTAGCGTAACAGGAACCTATCCCACCCAATGTCACCACGATGGAAAGGTTCTTTCTCTTTAGGGAGGCTAGGCCTAGGGGAGACGTCCCCGGTGACCTGTGGCTTTGAAAGGGCAAAGGATAATAGGATAAGGACAAGTTCCCCCTTTCACAGATCACCGCCAATCAGATAGTCCCGGCTAAACAACCAATAACAAGGTATAACCAAAGAAAAGAAAAGCACCTGCTTGAGACAATACAACAAGGAAACTGATACGTGCAATCTTTGATTAGTACTTCATATATATTAAAGACTATCTGGTTTTCAATATGAGTAGTTTAAAAGTAAATGTTGACGAAGTCAATGTTTACAAAATAGCAATAGCAGTAATGTCACTTCACCAATAAATACTAGAATGATACAACATTCCATATAACAAATCACTTCTTAACTCAATTAATGCCTTCAACAACCATTCAATTGCTCATAAAGTAAAACGTTGCTGCAATAAAGATAAAATATTCAAAGATGACGTCAACAACTTAGGGTTAGTAGGTTAGTCTAGGCTAGGGTTAGTATAGTTAGGGTTTCAAAAGGCTTGAAGAGTTTGTTTATGACCAAATTCACTTCAGCGCAAGGGGTCTTGGAGATCAGTGCCTTAAAAGGGGAAGATGGAGTCAACTAAGTGAAGGACGCAGAAGCTGAAGGAAGTAAGGGGCAAAAACGACTAGCTCATAAGGTCAAGACAGGAGGGTTTAAGAGGGAGAGTGTTGCTAAGGCAAGGCTCTTTCATCAAACCCTAAAAGAAAACGACCCTCGGTGTAGATAACCTAGGCCTGGGATGTCCTCTTCCTCTTGAAGTCGAAATGGTACGACTAGCATAAAGGAAGAAGGAAAAAGGAGTGTAGCTATTGCTAGGCTCTCTCTTTCCTCTTCAATGGCTTAAAGCTTCTCTATCAGGGGACATAAGACAACGACCTACTTGTGTGTTTGTCCCCTAGGGTTTTGATTCAACAATACTTATAAATAAGTGCATGAAATTAAACTACAACCATTCAATCTAGAAGTTTTGCAGAAAATACTTACAAATCATCAGGAAATAATCATGCAAACCCTAGTTGTAAACCTTCCTTCAAGAGAAACACCATATAATGCCAAAAAATCTCTTCCTTCAACAAGTGCGCATCACTAGTTCAGCCAAAAACCCCAATAGGGCGCTAAAAATCAGACGTCACTATGAGTGAGTGATAATTGATGATCAAAATAAGAGTCAAAACCCTCAATATATAGTGTATCAATGACCTAATTTTACATTTTAGGTCATAAAAAGGCCGACAAGGCCATAATGTCAAAATCATACTGTTTTTTCATTCAATGTTAAGTAAAAAGCCCTAATCAAGTAAAAAAGAGAGTAAAAGCCCCTTCAAGGGAGGCGCTAGCCCTTTCTAGGGAAAATGAGACACCAAGGAGCAAAACGTTAGCCCCCCAGGGGCCTCTCCAACATGCCACACGTGCCATTGCTGCCCAGTCTGCCTCCAAAAGCATCCATGAAGCTGGATGACGTCATGGTGATAATGGAGACGTCCCAAGCCTTCCAAGGCTGGCGTTCCATTGAAAAGGGGTCATTCTCCCCAGGTCTAGTCCTGCCGGAGTGCCTCTGATGGAACGTTCTCTTCCTTTCTGGTGCAAAAGCCCTGATCAATCTCCATCTTCTCTCTACCCCCTGATGTGGTCTCAGCATCCATCTGGTGGGCTCTTCAGCCCCATGGAGGTCCGAAGTGATCATCTCCCGATGTGTACCGGTCCAAATGGTACCTGTTCGTCAAGCATGGTCCTGCACATCAAAAGCTATGCCCTCCATGGGCTCATCAGTCACTGGGATCATAGCAATGTTAATCACATCTCATCATCAATATTATTAAACATATGCATAAAAACTCTAATACATCAGTCAATAGCTCAAAGACATTACAAAAACTTGCAATACAAGATTGGAGAAAAAGACAAGACGTCCTATTGGGCTAGTGTCCACAAGAAAAGGAGAGTTTCCAGGAAGATTTCATCCAAGCCATGTAAGTGAGGTGATGTGGCTAGGGGATGTCCAGACATGTGGGTGCAGTGAGGGCCAAGGATGCATAATGTTATATGTGGGTGCCTTTGTAGAAGGCGAGCTGTACCTGTCATGGATGCATTGTTTCCAAGCCCGTTCTTGCCTTTATTCTTTTTCTTGCTTTACTTTTATTTGTTTTTTCTTCTTTTTCTTTTTATTCAAGGGCTAACCAAAGGACACTGCCTTGGCATGGTGACCAGAGTTGACAGTGTTACCCACAAGTACTTTCACAGAGATGAGAAGGCTGGCTCGTGATGAGACCCCCTTTCCCTTGGCCATGCAACCAAAGGTCACTGCACTGACGTGGTAACTAGATGGTGGCAATGTCATACTGTTAGGTACCCATGAACCTAATAGGCTGGCTCGTGATGAGACCCCCTATCCTCTGACTAGGTCTTGTTTGTTATTTTCCGGGTCCCTCTTGTTTCTTGCTGAGAGGCCTTTTATTGCCTTCT
>ML787720.1:123946-137045 GCA_009831015.1 Picea engelmannii
ATGCAGATTGAGACACACAAAAGATTCTGATGATCATAAGCATGAGAACCTAGGTGCAGGAAACAAACAGAGGTTTTGGGTGGATGTGGTTCTCTCCATCATGGACAATAATGAAAACTGTGCATTGAATGCTGCTACTGTTGTTCAAGCGGGTTGTACTAACCTAATACAATTCGAAAATATCCTAAATGAAGAAGAAATGGATAGTTCTGCATACTCTATCTGGACAAAATATTAGCATGATAAAGTTATGGGTTGTTATGATGATGTATACAACAGATCAGGTTTGCACCATGCACCTAGGCAAAAGAATGACCAGGAAATGAAACGCTCTGAAGAATGCTCTAATCTGTACTTGGAAATCAAACAGTGTAATGATGAAGTTTTCAGACCACTCTTTCAAGCTTTTGATGATGAACCCTGTAAGGGTTATGAGGAGTAGGATACAATTTTAGAAACTGCAGATGCCATTTATGACAGTGTCGGTTTCTCTAAGGATGAAAACCCAATCATCATGGTTATTGCTGAACAGATTCCAAAGGTGAAATAAACATACTTTGACTGGCCTCTTTTTGCAGATATGCACCATGATGAAATCGTTGATTGTCTTTCAATGTATAATCTTTTGACCAACTTGTTCCATGAGCCTGGTGAGGTAGAGGGGTATCTCATGTTTGATCCAGTCAACTACATGTAGAACAGAGAGAGTGATGAAGCTTGCCTCCACATTGAGCCATCAAAATATGCGGTTCTTTTAGATGTTTTGTATATGGAGGGTACATATGAGCAAGCTCTACGAAGACACGTAAATCCCTTCTTCAATATAGATTCCTTCATTGACAATCGGGAGAGGTTAGCTTGAAGTTACCAACCAACGAGATTTTTCCCTTGACACAAAATAGTAATGTATTTTATGAACCAACACCAGAATTGAAGCATTGGGATTCCAGGCTTAAATTTATCTAGGTTAATAGAGATCCCTTGGAGAGAGATCCTGAGATAGAAGATATAAACAGGGTGGAATGCTTGAGGTCTGCTTTTGAAGAAGACATGACAAGTGTTGAGATTGTGTCAGAATTGTTGTTTGAGGATACGAATGTAGTATGGGTATGGTGTGTCCCTTCGAAGGAAGGTTTGCTGTTAATTGATAACACAAACAGAGTCCGAATGGTGGAACCTCATCATTATTCTTTGAGAAAACAGAAGTAGATAACTCTTTCTGCAGGTCACAAAAGGGGATGGCATTCATGGCCTTTTATCACACTGATTAATGACAATTCTATATGTACAAGGGTTGCAAGGTCTGTGAAGGATAAGTCCACATTACGAAGGAATGTTGGAGATGAAGACAAAACCAAGGATACTATAAAAGCTACTCAAGCCTCCAAGGGTCAAGACATATTTCTCATCAATTTGATAAAAAACAAGTTGTTGGCATGGAAGGTTGCAAGAGCTCTTGAGCACCAGAAGCATCCCCATTTTTATTCTGTTCTAAAAATAGATGATATGGCTCTAAATTGTGCAAGTGTGGTTGATGAGATGGTAGGTGAAGCTGAATTGAAGGTGAAGGTATGCATGGTTCCATTTTGGTTTAATTTATCTCATTTGTTGCTACAACATTATATCTTGTGTTTGGTTAAATTTGGAGGCAATGCAGTGTAGGTAAATTAAGGTGGAGGACCGTTTATGAAACAATTGAAATGACTTTTTGGTAGAGACATGGGCTAGTGTAGTAGAGGCAGAGACAGATGGTGAGTTCTCTTTTGGTGAAAAATCCATGTATGTTCTACTGTGAAATCCTCGTTTCAAATACAATGGTTCTCCTCCTTTCTTAGGTATCTATGGTTTGCCATTTTTGGTCTTTGGATATGATGTACTTAATTCTACATAAGATATTTGGTCTTTGCATATGATGTACTTAATTCTACATAAGATATTTGGTCTTTGTTTAAGGCTTCTCATATAATATTTCAGTACCCGTTTAATATTTTTTTATAAGATTTTTGGTGTCTTTTTAAGAGTTCTCATACAAGTTTCTAATTTCTATTTAATATTTTATGTTTTGGTCTTTGTTAGGTTTAATGGGTGGAGAAATTATGGAAGGTCCTAAAAATCCATATCGGATATATAGGCTAATGCATATTCTATAGGGGCGGTGGGTGAAGGCAAAGACTAAGGCGGTATGTATGGTTTCATGTGTGTTTGTTTTGATTAGAGGCTTCATACATTATTGGTCATTTATTTAATTATTGAGTGCAATGCAATGCAGGTAAAGGAACGTGGAGGATCATTTATGAAACTAGTGAATTATCAGTGAGAGACTGTAGTAGAGCGAAGAGGTAGAGGCATAGGTTCGTTATTTTTGGCTCCAAAATCTGTGTATGATCTTGTCCCTCTTTACATATTTAGTCTTTGTGTTGCATAAGATGTATGTACTTGTTTATAAAATTAATCACACGAGTTTTGGTCTTTTTTTAAGATTTCTCATACGATATTTCGTTCCTTGTTTCATATTTCTCATCAGATATGTGATATGTATTTAATATTTTCCCCAAAATTTATTGATCTTTATTTTTTGTTGTGCAGGGTATCCTTGGTTGGCCATTAACGTTTTTTGGGGCTGCAAAGTAGAGTTTGTCATTGTTTCTCTTTGTTATATATGTTGTTTTTGGCTATTGTTGTTTGTATCTTTTGCTATTGTTGTTGTTTGTATCTTTTGCTATTGTTGTTGTTTTTGTGTTTGTCTACTTCAATGCCTTTTTTTCTTTGCATTTGTGAGCATGGCCATGCTAATTTGTGGTTCTGTATTTTATTTTTTCTACTTCCTTTCTTATCTATCTTTTATATTTGTCGATAACCATTTTTTTGTTGGGTTAAATGGGTGGGAAATTAAAGTGGCCCCTAACAACCCATATTTAGGATGTACGATTAATTTAAATTCCACATGTGTAGTGGACAAAGGTGAAGGAGGTATGTATGGGGAATTTAATTTGTTTCTTGGTATATAATTATAGGGCTCCATGCAATCTTAATTTAACTCATTTGTAGCCTCATAGTTATATCACGTGTTTTGTTTAAATTTAGATGTAATGCAGGTAAAGGAAGTTTGAAGATCGTTGATGAAATGATTTGAATACCAATGTGGGTGACTATAGTAGAGGCAAGTGGTGACTTACCTTTTGGTGCAAGACCCACATATATTCTGGTATGAAATACTTATCGTTTTGAATACAATGATTCACTTTCCTTTTTACCTATTTAGAATTTACGTTTTTTGGTCTTTACATAAGATTTTCCTATGTTTACTTATATTCATAAGATTTTTTGTCGTCGTTTAATATTTCTCCAAATATCTTTCAATATCTGTTTAATACTTCTCATAAAATTTTCTAGTCTCTATTTAAATTTTTTGGATTGGTTTTTGTTGGGTTCAAGAGGTGAAAAAAATGAAGGCAAATTGCACATGTGCGCTCGATGAAGGCATAGATTAAGGATGTATGTATAGTTTCATGCCTTGTTGTTTAAATTAGATGCATCATATATTATTTTCGATTTATTTATATATTGAATGCACTATAATGCAAGGGGAGGTGGAGGAGCACTAATGAAACCGCTTAAATATTTTTGTGCGAGAAAAATGAGGATAATGTAGGAGATGCAAAAGCAAAGGTGGGAGGTGAGTACTTGTTTAATATTTCTAATAAAATATTAAGTGACTTTTTAAGTTTTTTCGTAAGATCATTTGGTTTTTATTTAATATTTTTTAGCTTGGTTTTTATTGGGTTCATTGGGAAGGGAAATTAAGATGGGACACAACAGTTTAAATTGTGGTTTTAGGGATGATGCAGATTTCACAGCGGAATGGGTGAAAGTGTAGGTTAAAGAGGATGTATCTATGGTTTCATGCATATTTCTTTAAATTAGAGGTATATTATATTATTTGTCATTTGTTTATTTATTGAATGCAATGCAATGCAGGTAAAGGAAGATAGAGGAGTACTGGTGACAATGCTGAAATATCTTTGTGTGAAAGAGATGTGGGCCATCGTAGCAAAGTGCAAGAGGTAGAGGGTGAGTACTACAGTAGAGTGTAGAGACATTGAGATAGAGGATAGTTTCTTTTTTGGGTGCAAAATCCATTTGTTCTATGAAATTCTCCTCATTTCAAATACAATGATGTTCTATGAAGTTCTCCTCATTTCAAATACAATGATTCTCTTTCCACCTTATCTATGTAAGATTTATGATATTTGGTGTTTGCATATGATGTACTTGTGCATGAGATTAGACATAAGACTTTAGTCTTTGTTTAAGATTTCTCATAGGATATATTGTTCTCTATTTCATATTTCTCATAAGATATTTGGTTTGTTTAAAATTTCTCATAATATTTTTTGGTCTCTATTTAATACTTCTCTAAATTATGGTGTGCAGAGTGTCCTTGGTTGGCCATGGATGGTTTTTGGGATTGCAGAGTGTTTATGTTTAGTGTTTTTCTCACATTGTATTCTTTTTGTTATTTTGGTTGCTTCTTGTTATTGTTGTTTGTAATGTCCCCACTTTGGGACATCAGGGTATTACAGAGTGTTATGATGACCAGAGTAGCCAGATGGAGATTATAGCGAGTACATGGGCTATTGAGGGGTATTTTGGAGTCTGCCTTGCATCGCTCATCTTATTTCATCATTATGATCCATTCCGCACAGCTTGGCTTTGGTTCCGTTGCATTCCGACGCTTTCCATGATTTTGAGTTATTTTGGGCTATAGGTTAATTAAATGCACTAAGGAGGTCATATTGGGCATAATACTTGGAGGAACCTCTTAGTGTAATAGCTCATTGGAATCGGGAGGAACCACACTACAGGATAGAATGATGCAAAGTGACTTTCAGTGGCCAAGGAAGCCACAAGGAGAGATAAGGTGCGTTTTAGAGGTAAAATAGTTAATTAATTAATTAATAATTAATAAAACAAAAGTCACTTTGGAGGGACAAGGTGAGCAGGAAGGATAAAAGAGAGGCAAGGGCCTCTATTCTTTGATTCATGTTGATTATCAATTATGATATCTAGCTTCTAGCTAGTGAGCCCATGCCTTGGGGGTTTTGAGGGTTTTGACTTAACAAACCCTAGAGGACAATTCCGTGGTGAAAGATTCCACCTATCTTGTTCCAAGCTTGGTCTCGGGGATGCAATACTCCACCCACACCATTCTACTTCATATTTTCTCAGCTTCAGTAGAGTTCTACATCAACCATAGGTACACAGAGAGAGAGGATGCACCCTTGAGAGTTTCCATCAAAGGGGGGCGCATTTGTGGAGCTAGATCAGTTCGCTCTATCCAAGGACAAGGGATTTTGGAGATTTCGGCTATTGGGTTTCCTTTGCAGGTGCCATATCACCATTCTTGGTTATTCCAGAGGGATTTTGATGGAGGTTTGATTTGCATTGAGAGTGGGACGATTTCCCCAAGAGGAGGGCACAACTGTGAAGTGGATCTGGTCATGAGGAGGTGTCAAACTTCATTATTCCGCGAGGTAGCTATCCCATCTTGTCCCTAGACATCAGATCTATGCATCTAGAGTGTTTTGCTTGCCATTGTTGCCAAGCAAGAGGAGGTTCGAATTATCTAGGGTTTTAGTCATCCAGTAAACCGATCTATTATTTCAGTGGTTTGTGGAGCATTTGGAGGCCTCTGGGAGAGAGGCTGAATTATTGGTCTTCCCTCATCTAGGAGGGCGCAAGCCAGATTAGGGTTTTGTGCATTTGGTGGGTCAGAACTTCATCTTTCATCTTGAGATTTCACCAGGGGTTCAACATTGACCCGATCTACAGATTGGTATATTCATCATAGGGTTTGGTGGCGTTAGACTGCAAGGCCGAATTTGTTGATGGTATTCAACTTTCAGCAGGGCGTGACCTATCCAGTTTGGGGTTTGGTACTTCATACGACCAAATCTCTTCTTGTATTGATCTCATTGTGTATTCAACCTTTGGAGGCTTGCATCTTCTCATTGAGAGCGTTTTGTAGTAGCTCTTATTATGCTTATTGGATCCATCTGTTGATCATTCCAGATCTGCATCATTCTTGTATCAGGTTCTTTCTCATTATATTAATAAAGGTCAAATCTTTGCTATTGGTTCCATATCTGGTGTATCTTGTATTTCCACTTGTTCTATCTTCAAATCTATGTCATAAGTTTGTTAAACTTAATCTGCAAACCCTAAGACCGAACCTAAGAAGTAAACCTGCAAACAAACACACACAAACAAGCTAATCAATGGTTAGTTAATGTTCCAAGTGAAAAAAAAATGGCTTGGGAACATTATAGTGGTATCAGAGCTTAGACTCCTGCCAACCTGATGGGTCTTCCATAAGAAGAAATGAATATTTTGGACTTTGCTAGAGGGATTGTTGAGTGTGAGAGGGAATATCAAACCCTCAATGAGATTCTCAAGAAGCTAATAACATTCCAATAGTTTGTATCCTTTAAAAACCCTGGTTGGAGCAAAGGTGAGGTTACACATTGGGTCGGCGTAGCAGAGGAAAACAGAGCTATGGCAGCTAGATGGAGGGAAGAACAGAGCATTCCTACACCCATTAGGAGCAGGCAACGTTGCTACAGTTGCAAAGTGCCTTGGGAACCAGATCATATATGTAGGGGTAGAGGTAAGAAGCACATCATTGAGGTGCTCTATGACAGGGATGATGAGGTGTGTGAGGATGGAGCTAGTGACTCTTGCATAGAGGCTAGGGATTCTTACACGCTTGAGGAGTATAGTGACCCTTGCGTATTGGATGGACAGTTGGATGGACAGGATGATAGCACTTGTACTTCAACACCCATATCACCCAGTGTTGATGACCTTACACTTCCGCAGAGTGGTGACACTAGTGAGGATTCACACGTGTCGGCACCTAGAGATGACGAGCTCCCTATGATGACCGTGACACATCTGTCATCTTTCCAGACACCCATGATAGCCACAATACATGAGGATAGTAGTGGCATGTCAGATATGATAGAGGAGCCGTACGTGAGGGATACACACCAAAGACATATGGATCCATAGATCTAGGAGGAGATACATGACATGCAAATAGTTGACCTTATGTTCACATATCAGCATGAGGAGATTGAGCCACCTCTTCTGGAGACTCTAGTAGTTTATTAGGCTGTGGAGATTGACAGTTGGATAGGAGGCTTACTTCCAGGACCATCCTGCAGTGATGAGTATTATTGGTCAGGATGACCATAGCACGTGTCTGGAGACATCTATATGGGATCCAGGCGCAGATGATAGTAGCAGGGTGAGTGCACAAGAGGATACAACTGCTCACACCAGATACAGTATGATTTAGAGGGAGCCAGCAGTTGAGGATGATGTGCAGTCACATATAGGAGGACCCACTAGCACAGTGGACAGGGGGCAGTTCAACGCTTTATCTTCTGTAGAGAGTGTTGTTAGGGATTCCAGTATTGGCACTAGCAGTGAGAGACATGAGGTAGCACCTCAACATGACTGTGATCAGGAGTCACACTACTTGGCAGGACAGTTGAGAGTCAGTGAGGATATGATCATGGCAACCACTAGGCGCATTGATGACACACATGCATTGGTGGCAGAGTACTACTAGAGGGCATCAGTGGCATATGATAGTTCGGATGGGGGATTTGCCATGGACAACTTTCATACTCTCAGGGAGAGAGTGTTTGTGATGAGGACTGACTACCAACAGTTGTTGACGGATAGGGACTACCTATTGGGGATTGGCGAGATGTATCACGGGGCTCTGAGGGAGTAGGAATTGGAGGTGGACAGAGTCACTCATGAGTTGGAGAGCACCCGAGGATTCTTGAGAGGCACACAGATAGCCCTTCAAGAATCAGAGTCCTGATCAGAGGAGCTTCTTGAGGAGATTAGCCAGAGTTACACTACATCCATCTTAGTGGAGAGTCATATATTTCCTTTAGTCACATGGCTAGAGGATGTTGGTGGTCTAGTAGAGGAGCACCAATTGATGGAGGAGCATGAGGAGTACCTAGAGTCACTGATGAGTACGAAGAGTTATGATCTGGAAGCGCAGGAGCTACCCTCCAAGAGGACCTTTGAGACAGTCGAGCAGTCACATATGCATGGGGACTCCGGAGCTAGTGGCAGTGTTGAGAACACTTCCATTTGTGTTCCAAGAGAGGTTTCCCTTCATGTAGAGGTTGATCCAGTAGTACACCCAAGATCTATGATGCAGCAGGAGTATACAGGAGATGACATGAGTATGCAGGGGCATACAGTGATGAGTGATAGTTCACAGAGACATGCCGGGATATGCAACAGGATTCATATGGACGTATTGGATTGCAGGGAGGAGACACACTTAGGGGAGCATGTAGATGCCTCTCGTTTGCAACAACACATAGTTATGAGAGATCACCTTCACAGTATCAATAGTTGCATGGGAGATGAGAGATGGAGGGTGGTTGACCAACAATTGGAGGAGTTACTTTCGATTATACTGGATGATTGGGATTCGATGATGACTATAGGCGAGTATTTATCATGGATACCGATGGAGGAGCTTCGGTTGTGATCTTTTCCTACTTGATTGCTTTCGTTCCCAAGCCCTCCAAGCCTCTCCCTTCGTCGCGCTTTGTCAAGAAACTTGAAGAGATCTTGACTGTCTCGGTCCAAGCCAACTCTAGATCCATCTCTTTGTGCTTTGTAGAAAATGGATTGATAGGCCAGTTTACAGGTATTTGGCCCTTTCCCAGGGCATTGGCGATTTGGGTAGACAAGAACCGACGTCCAGAGAACTGCTTTCTTGGTTTGAAGAACAGGAAGACGAGGATTTGATCTTTAGAAGTGGTCCCTATTTCATGGGATCTAGAGGTAGGTATCTCAATCGTTGGACCCCTGACTTTTGCTCAGAAAATGGTATGCAGGCCTGTGCTCGTATCTGCATGGAGGTTGATCTAGAGAAAGGCCTCTCGAAAGAAGTCAGGCTAACCCTAAACAAGTTGTCTTACCTTCAACCAATACATTGTGAATAACTCCTGTTCAAATGTATATCCTGTCACGAGTACAAAAACTTTGTCAAGAATTGCCCCAAATCAGTCCAGGAAATGCCCAAATCTGTACAAATGGAGCAATGGCACCAGTCAAAGAAAAGAAGGAAAACCACAAGATAGGGTCAACAACAAAATCAGGAAAGACCCCATCCTCCTTTGGCAGCTCCCTCTAGTCTAAGGCCTTCCTCCTTAGCGCAACCACATGGGAAGAACATACCGACAAATGAAAACTAATATGAAATCATTTCAAATATGGAAGATGAGGCTAATCCGAACTGTAGCCCCGGGGGAGGTGCTAAAGGCAAAGTCCTATCTCAGAAAATTTGAAGTTGGTCCAAGAGGGTCAGTGGGCTTGGAAGATGGAGAACAAATTGATTACTGAGCCACTAAGGTTTGGGTCTCTTTCTCCTTAGTGGCTCTCTTCTAGAAGACCCCCTCATTCCCTCTTCTCACATCCTCCCTTGGTCTGGTTCAGACCACTGTCCTATCGCCTTGATCTTCTCTGATCGAAAAGACCTTGGCCCCATCGCGTTTTGATTTAACCCCCTTTGGCTTCAAGATCCTTCTCTCCTTGATCTTGTCTCCTCCTCTTGGAACTAATGGATCATTGGCTCTCCTGTCTATATTTTTGAGAAAAAGATCAAGCTTCTCAAGCAGGAAATCAAATAATGGGTCCTTGCTCAAATCTCCCCTCTAGAAAAAGATCTCAAGGCCTTATGAGGAAAATTGGAAGAAAACAAGTATAAATTAGAAAGAGAACAAGTGACCAAGGATCTTTTATTGGAAAAACAAAAAAAGTTCTAGAACTTTCAAAAGGCCATCCGATCAGAAGAGGAGCTCCGACATCTGAACTCATGTAGTTTCTAGTTATAGGCAGGGGACAAAAAGACAAAATTCTTCCATCGTCAAGCTAAAGCTAGATTATGGAGAAATAAGGTCAAAGAAATCACAAACGAGGTTGGGGAGATGGTCACCGATTTTGATCAGATCAAAGAATTAGCCTTCGGGCATTATGAGAGATTATATTAAGAGGACCATAACACTAATCTGGATTCAATTGAAAAGATGCTGGCAAACATTCCCTCCCTTATTAGTGACAAGGAAAGTGAATGCCTGAATAGTTTGGTCACAAAGAAGAGGAAATATGGGGGGTTGATTCGACAAATGAACCCTGATAAGGCCCCTGGCGTAGATGGGTTCTCCGCTCATTTTTACATCAAATGATGGCAAATTATTAAGAAGGACCTTCTTAGAATGATCAAATAATTCGAGAGGTTTGCTAATCTTGGAAGAGGTATTAACTCAACCTTCTTAGTCTTGATTTATTCGAGTATGTAGCTCGGGCAGGTACTTCCATGCTCGGGGTGTCGAGTGGTGTGGAAGGGGCCCCATGATGTCTAGACAACTTATAGATGGTGGGGATCTCTTAAGTCAACATGAGATTAAGTCACAATCGTTGGATGTGACTTAAGTTGTCTCAATTCTTGATTAAGTCCCCACTGTCATATCTAGATCTTGAGGTAAAGATCTAGGGCCCAGGATTGAATGGGAGAAATGCTAGGGTTTACAAAACACCATGAAAGCCTCATTTTCTAGACATCTCAAGAGAAGTCGAGCAATTGAGTGAGTGGTTCTTCAAGAGAGATCAAGTGACTGGTTGAGTCGAACTAGTCAAGGAGTCGAGTAGGGTCAAGAAGAGGACGAGTTGGGTGGAACCAAAGAAGAAGGAGCTTAGTAAGGGACCAAGCAAGCATATTTGAGAAAGATATTAGCTAGAGAGGGTGAATACAGACAACCAAGGAAGAAATCGAGTCACCCAAAACTTGCACCAAGTAGCTAGGAGGTCGTACGATTGGTACAGATCTAAAAGGAGGCTAAGAGCGTGTTGTATGAGTGCATTGAGGGTAGATCAACTGAGGCTGAGAGCATTGCGGCCTAGCACAACAGAGCAAAGAGAACCAGGGCCATCACAAGAGTATCGTATGGCTGGTACGGTCGCCCAACTAGCAGAATAGTGGTTGTACGGAGCCGTACAGTTGGTAGGCCGTACGACCTCACAAACCAATATCATTGTGATGATTTTCTATGAATCATTGACTAAGAAATAATTGTATTGAGGTTTTCCCAGAGGAGTGGGGTTCCCAGAATATTTCTGTTGATGTCTTTTGTGTGGCTGTCCTGAATATTTTACTATTAATTTTTATAGCCTGAAATGTCTGGTGTTCCAACCAGTTAATTAGATCCGAAACTTACTGTATTTGCTAGCTAATCTATGATGTTTGTTGTGTAAAAGATTTACATGATTCCCAGATAGACCAATCCTTCCTCGTTTGCTAGATTTCGCCCTATCTCTTTGTGCACTGTTTCTTACAAAATCACCCGGAAAATCATTGCCAGTAAACTAAAACCCTTTCATCCCATTCTTATCTCGCTTAACCAGGGTGGCTTCGTAGAGAGGCACCAAATGCTGGACAACATCCTTCTAGTGCAAGAAGTGATCCACTCCAACAAATCCAGAGGAGATCGGGGAATGGCCATAAAAATCAACATGGAAAACGAATTTGCCATGGTTAGGCATAGTTTTCTGTTGGCAGTCTTAACTAGGTTTGGTTTCAACGAAGAGTTCATAGCTTGGGTAGCGACCTGCATTCACAACCCTTGGATTGCCCCTCGTGTTAATGGTAGGCCTACCCGTTTTTTCAAAATTTCAAGGGGCTTGGGACAAGGTTGTCCTCTCCCCCCCATCCTCTTAATCTCAATGGAGGAGGCACTTACTAGAAGAGTGGATCAGGAAACCAAACAAAAATCCATTCCAGGTATTAAAATTGTGCATTGAGCAAAAAGGATAAACAACTCTCAGTTTGCTGACTATACTATTCTGTTGGGAGGGGTTTCAATGATTATTGTTAGAAGATTAAAGAATGTAATAGATGAATGAACAAAAACATCTTGGAGACTCATCAATGCAGGTAAAAGTCAAATACATGCCTGGAACACCAACGTCAGAACATTGATTGCCATCCCTAGAATCCATCCAAGTTGCCTATGCTGATAAATGGTAGACCTTTTGTTAGAATTTAAGGAAAATTTTAGAACAGAGATATCTTTTCAAATTTGTGCACTACTGTAGATAAAGATCAGCAATAAAAATATTTCTGAAGTAGTTCAAACACAGAACTAGTAGAATAGATCTGAACAGTAGTTAACAATTTCTAGGCTAGGACTAATCTGATCATTAGCAATAAAAGTTCTGAACCTAGATCTGATAATAAGTAAGACAATAACTGAACATTCTGAACATTAACATAATCGGATCTGATATTAAACAAGGAAATAACTGAACATTACCTCAAGAACAAATGTACCTTAGATGCTATGTTGTTGTCCTCTTTTGATATGCTAAAAAAAACTGTTAAAGGTCATGGATCAAAACCCTCAAGGGTTTAATCTCATCATGATCTGAGTGAACAGTGTGCCAAGAAGAACTCAAGGATAATCAACATAAGAAGGCATGATACACAAACCCCAAAGACTACATTATAGGCTCAAACAAAACTGTCCAAGATGAACTGTAGTGTTACAACAAATTAGGGCTCATTAAACCCTACAACAGAAACTTGCAGACAGAGGTAATAAGCAGGAAAAACCAGGGACAACATGTAATGACACCAACAACACTGTGAAGAGGAGCCAAGGGTTGCCTAGGAGGCAACAACTTCTGTCAGTTAGAGGGGGGTCCGCTCCATATTGATACAGCAAGAGGGAGGGATCGATGGCACCAACACTCATCAAAGGGGAGCCATACACCAACAAAGAATCTCCCAGCCAACAAACAAGGAGAAGCCTAAGAGGCCGTACCTCACATCAGAAAGAGAGAGTCCACCAAGGAAACCGTACCCCAAAACAATAGCCAAGTTGAAGTAGCTGCAGAAAATAAGACCATGAGAGGAGAGCAATTGAATGTAAAAATGAGAGAGGGGTAGGTCTTTATTTATAGTTTAGGAAGGGTAAGAAATTAGGTTTAATTAAAAGCT
>ML787720.1:148155-159060 GCA_009831015.1 Picea engelmannii
TTTAAAAATTATTTGGGCCCTCTCCACTCACTTGGCACACATCCCATAGCCTCCCACTACCTTTTTGTGTGATCCCAACACTCCCTCACTCATCTACACCCTAGATCTACTTCTCAAACCCTAGATGGTGCACCCTACCCTTGTGATCTCATCTTGTGCTTAGTGGTGGACACTTGGCATTGATCCAAGAGGGGTGCGTTTGCCTCTCCAAGTATAAATAGATCCCTCTCATGACTCTGAACTCAACGTATCTTGAGCTATTATTATGCTACTTGATTTTCCACTCTCTCTCTCTTGTTCCATATTTCATCATTTTTTGGCTCTTAGGGTTTTGGAGCAAGTATTTCTCCAAGATCTATTTCTTGAGTAATAATAAAGGAGAAACTTTGGAGGATTTTTGGAAGAGCAACAAGTACTTTTGTTCTTGCTACACATGAGGTAATCTTGTTTTGATTTGATATGATGATGGCATAGGTAAATCTTGGGTAAATTATTTTACTTAGGTAGATATAACAAAGAGTATTCTTGTAGATCTATATATGTTGGTTTGCTAGATAGGGTGCAAGTATTTCATCTTATTAGCATATTCAGCCATATTGTCTATTGTATGCATATCATCTTGTTAGATATTGCAGGTTTGGCTTCAAGGGTTTCATTGGAAATGCCCCAAGGAAGAGTCCTCCTTTGAAACACATAAACTCCTCTTTTCTCTCTCATTTACTCTTTCTCTTTTGCTGTTCATTCCATATATATTTCAGCTAGCATTAACATAGTATATTGGTCATCTAAATCTAATATTTTCATCAAATGTTTTGTGAAAAATTTTTGCCCTAAAAAGCAAAAGCTTTTCTTCACTTTGATTGTTGTGTGTAGCTTTTCCAGCAAGCATAGCTTGCTGGTTTTTGCAGGTTTCAGATCTGGTTGAGGGGGTTAGGCTACCCAAAAACGTCCACACAACACTCTAAGACTCTCCTACAAGTTGGTAGCTATTTCTCAACCTTCTATTTCAAGTTTTAGGGCTTCTTGTGCATAGATCTACTTGTTTTGTTGATTTTTAGTGACTCATTGGCTTGGGAGAAGGATTGGTACGGCCTACTCCCACGTGTGAGCCTAGGGTAGCTTAGGGTAAGTGCAAATCTTCTCTTCTTCAATTTTTAAGCACTTCCTCAAGCTAAGACGTGGGGTTTGGTTGATGTTGGTCATCTTCCAAACCTAGGACGTGGGGTTAGTGAACTATCTTGTAGTATTGCTTGCTTGCTTCTCTTACTTGTCTTTCTCTCTCTTTTCAAGTTGCTTATAAGTTTAATAATTGCCTACATCTTGGGAGAAAAATACCCCAAATAGTAAGGCTAGGGTTTTAGTATGTGTTCTTGATCTTTTATGCTTTAAAGTCTAAATGTTCTAGATCTAGATCTCACATACTAATCCTTAGCTTAAGCCCTTGTGGCATAATCAACTTACTTGCATGCATAAATTATATTAAGATCTATCTCTTTTTACATGCTTAAATCCAACACACTAAATGCCTAATGTTTTAATAGTTTAGTAAATGGTTTCTCCTTTCATGCTTTAATATATTAAGGCCATTTGCCAACACACCTAATTTAACAATTGTTGGATAAATTGATTGTGTAGGTGCATACTTAAATCTTCATTTTCCTTTTCACACTTAATGCTTTGATCTTGATACTCTTAACAAACATAAGATAAGTGTGATAATCTCGATTTCCTTTTTCTGGGGCAAGTTGTTCTTGCTTTGTTCTTTAGTATTCTTTTACAAGCTTTCTCATGTTAATGGTGCAGTCGTGGTGACCAACTAAATTGTCATTTCAGCTTGCTTTTACATTGCTATACATGTGATAGATGTTTCATTCTTATGCTTAGATAACACACTTAACAAGCTGAAGTGAGTTTCGGCCTTGGCAATAAATCACCACTGTAAGGCATCATAAAATCATTAAAACACTCTAAAATACACCTAAAAGTCTAACCAATTGATATATCAACTTAATAGACTTAATAGGGTACCTTAGACCACCATCTTCACCATCTAAAACGGGGATTAAGGAGGGCAACAGAAGGTGATAGGTCGGGGACGGTCTCACGGCGCGAAGGAGCGTCCTTTCCGTAAAAACTCAATTCTTTGGGTTGACTTGGAAAACTAGGGTGGGCCTTGTTGCTTCACTTCTTGAGCATCCAACAACTATTTGACAATCGGGCGAGGAGGTTTTTGGTGAAACACTTAATAAGGGTAATCAAATCTTTTCAATCTTAAGAACCCCTAACTCATTAAGTAATTAAACCTTGGGCTTAATACTTGTAATAAATCTAGGGTTTGAGCACCCTCTTGTGTGCTAGGTCTTTCCTGGTGGTGAAGGTCTTTCTCTTGAAGATTATAGCAAAGGATTTGGCTGGGTTTTCTTCCCTTGTTGAGAAGGGTTTCCCATGATACATTTTGTGTTCTTGTGCATGGTGCTTCTTCTTGTGATCTTGGTTGCTGCAGCATTTATGGTTATGGTTAAATGATAAAATGGAATGAACTTCATGCTTAGCCTAATACATTGAAAAATCAACAAGAATCACCTCAAGAGGGGTATTCCGGTGACCTTGGGGAGAATGAGATGAAAAGTGAAGTGATGAAGGAAGGTCCCCCAATAGGTTAAGGTAGAAGATGTGGAAAGGCTTGGGAAAGTGTCTAAGTGGTAGGCAATGGTTGCCAGGAGAAAAAAACAACTGCAAATGATGTTGTACCTGCCCGAGACACAAGAACAAACCAAGCATATATGTATAATGTTAGGTGGACAAGCAAGTTAAGCTTGCTGTCCCTAATTGCAGCAGTAAACAACAATGTATATCAGCAAAGGAATGAGTATTAAAGCTGCCAAACAATTGCTAAAAGTGCACTGAAAGATGCTAGAATTGAGTTAGATAAACACTAGTGATATTCAATTATGAGAGCACAAGACTTTAGCAACGAAAACAAGGCTGTAATAAAAAGTGTTTGTAGAGATATTTTGCAGCCTTATGACTGTAGCAAACAATTTGTTACAACAGTAAATCCAACCACCAAAACTCACAAAGAATCCACCCAAAAGTTGCGCTAGACCAAGTAGAATAAAGTAGCAAACTCTTAGCAAATTTTGACAGTTGAAAAACATGTTATAAATGAAGAGGTGTTAGCGTTTCTGCAGCCCTAATGGCTGTAGATGAAGTTTTATAACAACATCAAGCAATATCCCTTTAGAGGGAACGTCTTAGTGGCTATAAGAGGTGCAATAGGCACAATGAACAAAACCCAAATTCCAGAAAATTGAGAAGGCAAAAATTCACATTTCTCAATGCACTATTTTATTTCTCCAATGCAAAATATTCGGATTAGTGTCTTTAAAATTGGGTGAATTGGGTTCTTAAAGCACAAGTTGGATCAACAGGATCCTTAGGGGTGTAAATCCTCCTACTTCCTAGGGTATGCCAACCAACTTAGGGTAAACCTAGGAGGGTGTACACACTTGTACTTCTCATAGCAACCCTTGATCAAGAATGACTCATAACTTTAACAAGAAGATGAAGCCTTAATGGAGGGTGTATCCAACATACTCCTCCAATAATAACCAACAATGAGCAAGAAAGAACGAGTGTATGCAGATTTTTCCTTACCAATTCCAAGCAAAGAGATGTCAAAACCCTAGTCCATCATGCAAATCATTATCCAATAGCAAAGAGTAAGCCTTCAAGAGGTGCGTGTTATCGCATAAGTTGTAGGTTAGGCAAAGCCTGACCCAACCACCAAGTGGCGACAACTAAGGGACACTCTACCCAAACCCAATGTCACCTCAATATAGGTCCCACACTTCAAGGGTGACTAGGTCACTCTAGGGAGGCGGTCTCGGTGACCGTAGGGGAAATTGAGATGGAAAATGAGATATATGGATGGATGCCCCTAAAGGTCAATTCTAGATGGTAAAGGGAACTTGGTAACGATTCTTAGGAAAGGTTTAGGGTTGCCAATGCTTTGAGTGACCTACCAAGAGAAGAATACCTGCCCGAGACACAATGAAAACCGAGTATACAATGTAGTATGTTAGGTGGACAAACAAGTTAAGCTTGTTGTCCCTAATTGCAACAATAATCATTGAATCAGAATATAAAAGATAATAAGAGTTGCAAAATAAGTGCTAAAAGTTTAGTTAAATAAGCAAGAGACAAGCTAGTGAAGACTAGTTTAACTAAAGAATGAAAGAGCAAGAATTTAGCATAAAAGGAAGGCTCTCACAAAAGACTTACTGCAGTGATATTTATCAGCCTTATGGCTGTAGCAAACCAAGTCTTATAACAGAAAATTCAGCCAATGAAAATCACCTCAAATTTGCCCAAAAGGTGCACTAGGGTTAGTAGTTTGTTAGGGAAAAGTTATAGCCAACTTCTAGGGTTACTTTAGGAGTTATCTAGGGTTAGATTTCTACAGCCCTAATGGCTGTAGGTTAGTTTTATTATAGCAACAAGTTTTGGTGGGTGAAAGAGGACACCTTAATGAGGCAAGATAGCTTAGGGCTCAAGGAAAAATATCCAAGTGAGAGAACCTCAAAACATCAACTTTTCACATTTACCAATGCAACATTTTATTTCTCCAATGCAATGACTAGTGTCTTTGATTAATGGGTTAATGGGGTCATAAAGAGCTAGAGCTACTACCTCCTTGGGGGTATGAATGCTCTTATTCCCCAAGGAAAATAAGCTAGCTAGGGTTTAAACTAAGGGGTGTATATCCTTATACTTCCTAATCAAATCCTTGCAAACAATAATTCTATGCTTAAAATTATGGTGGAGCTAAAGTAGGGGTGTATGCACTTATACTTCCTACTTAGCCTTAGCAAAATCAACCTTGAGCTTGAATTACAAATGATAGCAATAGGTAAAATGTCTTACCAATCCAAATAGCACAAGATAAACCATAACATGCCGAGATAAACCACCAAAATAGCTAGAAAATACCTCTAAGAGCTAACATGCTGAGATAAACCACCAAAATAGCTAGAAAATACCTCCAAGAGCTAGCGCATCATCATCATGTAGCCCATAACCAAAGAGACACCATACCATAGCACAAGAGAACAAAGAGCTTCAAGGGTAGCGAAAATTTCAGTCCTTAGCTCTTCACAATGGGAGAGTTATAATCTAAAATGAGATTTCATGATCTCTATTTATACAAAAATGTTTATCACATAGTTTGTCCACTTAGCAAGGGTAAAACTAAGGATAAGGGGTCCAAAACCCTTATCCTACGCCTTGCATCAAAATAATATTAAACAATTCATCTTTAAAATTCACTTTTACACAAAAGAAACCCTAGAACAAGGTGACGTCACCCCTTTAGGGGACGTTTTGGCACTTTGAAGAAGTCATTGGTGTAGTAGATGCATGGCTAGGCCTCTAAAGGCTACTTGTCACTCATCCAAGTCCTCTCTTGATGGTCTTCAAGCCTCCTCCTTGTCACTCATCCAAGTCACATGTCATCGGACAACACCTTCACCACCAAACCCCAACCCTCTAGTTGACGTCAAGCCCCTCCATAAGTGATGCTTTGCCTCTCCTAGGCAAAACGTTTGGCATGTGAGGGCTAGGTCATGTCATCCATGATGTCTTCTAGGCCTCCAAAGGCAAGTCATCGTGATTGTTTTGCCTCTCCTAGGAAAAACGTTTGGCATGTGAGGGCTAGGTGATGTCATCCATGATGCCTCTAAAGGCCACTTGTCACTCATCCAAGTCCTCTCTTGATGATCTTCAAGCCTCCTTTCTTCAAAACATGCCACATGTCATCGAACAACACCTTCACCACCAAATCCTAGGCCTCTAGTAGACGTCAAGCCTCCATAAGTGATGTTTTGCCTCTCCTAGGAAAAATGTTTGGCATGTGAGGACTAGGTCATGTCATCCATGATGTCTTCAAGGTCTTGTAATGGATGTTGAGGTGGAAGGGGTTTAGACTTCAAAGGTCGTTGAGTTTCATGACATACAAGGGCTCGTATTAGCTTATTTATGGGTGCCTTTGTAGAGGGTGTGTGGCAGATTCGTTTCCGATGCACTTTTTCCAACCCTATCTTCTTGCCATTCTTTGTTTCTTTCATGTTTTAAGGAACGAGTTGAAGGCCACTGTCCTGGCGTGGTGTCCAGATAATGACAATGTCACTCACAAGTACCTCCCGGGAATGAGAAGGTTGACTCGTGATGAGACCCCTTTTCTTGTTGCTACTATAGGGACTGTCTGGCATGCTCCTCCTCTCAATGTGGCTATGATTTTTCTATTGGATTGGATAAGTCTTCTTTCCATTCCCCCTGTTGGCCTCCCATTTTCCATGATTTAATACCCCTTTTTCCCACTACCATATCGCTTTATAACTGAACTTGACCCTCTTATTTTCAAACTTTTAAACTCAAAATCCCTTCAATAAGCATTTGGAGGTAATTGATGCTCATTTCATTATATTTTATAAGTTCTTAGTGAATTAAAATGAGTTTTTAAACTAACCTTGCTAATGACAAATTTATCAGTTTAGTTACTATACCCCTAGTGTAGTTTCAGTACTTTAGTTTGTTTGTTAGAATATGTGTGTGCACTCAAATAGAAAATCACCACCTAGGTTTTGAATATCTAGATGCCATCATGGTGTGTGTCCCTCGATGCGTGCTCAAGATCCTTCAAGAGAATGTGAGGTGGTATCAAATGAGTGGTGCGCGCCTTCTAGCGCATAGGTTGTTAAATGAGATGGAAAACAATTATATTCGTATGCATTTCATGTTATACGAATAACATATGAGATTGAGACATGATTATTTTTTGTTTCTGTATTTTCTAAGAATGTTTGGATGGTTGTATCGAATCAAAGATAGTTCGATTTGATTGATATTGTAACTATTTTGATACTATGGTATTCGAGATCAAGGGGATCATTCTCATCTGTGCATATAGAATCCTTCCTGTATAATGATTCTCTCTACAATGTAATGCCATTGAACAAATGAATATATCTAGTTAAAGTTGTGGGTGATCACTGGTTAGGCAAATGTAAGATTATCACTGAATAGATAATCTTACAAGAATATAAATTAAATAATAATCAGATGTATTTCCAAATTTTGTATGAATTTGAAAGTGATTCTTGTAGAAATCTTTTCCAAAGTGCATAGAAAGGCCCTAAATGTCCTCTCTGTGGCGCCCTCGATCAATCAGACTATTCAGTTCATTCCTATAAGCAGTAATCCACTTTCATTGGAGAATATTAACTCCCTCAAACACTTAATTCTGACATCTCGAAGGGGAGGAAAGGCATGGATTGAGATGACACAACGTTTCAAAAATCGAAAGATATTTGACAACGATCAAACCATCTCCTTGTAAATTTCCCAACTTCTCACAAGTTCTCTTAACGAAAACTCACCTTGTGTTTGCATTAAATTTGGTAAAACAACCATGGAGGTGATGTACTCTTCAAATGAGCTCATGTATCTATCAAACTGTCACTATTCGTCAAACTTTCAAACACTACACGATACCCTTGCTACAGGTTTAAATTTCCCAACTTCTCTACGTACAGTTGTTTATATATTTGCTTTGCATACTGGTTATACAGTTGCTCTGTGTACCCAGGTCGCGAGAACAACAAACAACAGTAGAACAACAAATCCCAGAAAAGGCCAAATCAAAGGCGAAGTCGGATTGTGCGGCTCATCACTTACTGAAAGCGCAGGGTCAGATCACTCATTGAAAGTTGGAGGTCAGATCGTGCGTCTTTGCAATTGCCAAGTGGCAGATATCTAATGGTGGGATCGTGTGGAGAGGATCTGTACCATTTTCGTGGTACGGTCTGTTAACTCGCACATCCGATTGTCAACACGTGGCCTACATCCAGCGGCTAGATCCAAGGGCTCCAAATTCGCCACGAGATGTGCATCAAATGGTTCGATTAAACGACTCTAGTAATGACACGTGGTCAGATCCAAGGGCTCTAGAATCGCCACGTGGAGAGTGTACAACTACACGATACAAGGGCTAGACTCGCCACCCGACATGCATAAAAGGGCGAGATCCAAGGTCTCTGAGATCACCACGTGGCAGTCATCCAACGACAAGATTGAGCCGCCTTAATCTTGCCACGTGGCGCTCAGCCAACGACGAGATCAGGTCGTCGTGAGCCGACCACGTGGCTCCCATCCAACAACGAGATTGGGTGGTTTTGAGATTTCCACGTGGCTCCCATCCAACCACGATATCAGGTGGCTCTCAGATTGCCATGTGGTGCACATCCAACAACGAGGTCAGGTGGCTCTGAGCATGCCACGTGGCAAGCATCCAACAACGAAATAAGGAGGCTCTGTGCTTGCCACGTGGTTCCCATACAATGATATGACCGAGTGACTCTGATTTTTCCATGTGGCACCCATCCAACAACGTGATCGATTGGCTCTGAGTTTTCCACGTGATGTGCATCCAATGGCTAGATCGGGGGTTTGCGATCTCACCACGTGGCATGCATCTGACGACCAGATCCGACGTCTTGACCTCGCTACGTCTCACACATCCAACCACTGTGATTTGAGCACGTGGTGTGGATCCAACGACTATATCTGACAGCTGTGAGTTTGCCACGTGGCATGCATCTAATTGCTCGATCTGGCAATTGTGATATCGCCATGTAGCTTGCATCGGACGACGGATTCCATGGCTATGATCTCACCACGTGGCATGCATTCAACAACCACATCGGCGGCTCTGTTCTCGCCAATTTCAACCATTGTGCGTAACGGGGCCTCACTAGGCCACTAATCTGGCATGATAAAGATTCTGGCCATTGATCTTTGAATGCAGATTGAATGACAAGGTCGCAATAATAATTGCAGAAGCCATTGTTGGACTCTTCACAAAGCAGGAAGTTCTCCCTATTTTTTTGCTGGAGTTCCCAGATCGTTTTACAACGTTCTGTTTCCAAGATCGACCATTCATATATGCTTCTCTTTCATGGCACTACAATGGATTTCATAAGTGATTATTTTAAAATCAAATTTATCTGATTTCATTATCGTAGCTCAAACCTTACATCCAAATTACTATATTAATTATCGTATCTCAGACCTTACAAGCAAATTACTATATTAATTATTGTAGCTCGGAACTTTTTGATAGTAATTTATTATTATTGTAGGTTCATGGAGATATTGTGCAGAAGGGTTCACCCTTATACAACAAAGGAAGAGTGTGGATCAATAGGGGCAGGCAAGAGGTGGCATAAGCGTATTCAAAGCAATCTGAGAAGGACCTCAACACTTTCATCAACTGTAGAGCACAAGAGACAACATCGAGAGGCGTTATGTTCTTGTGTATGATGGTTTCCCTCCTGCAGAAGAGGTACCATCTGTGGACAGGACTTTCAAGATGCATGGGATGAGCTTGTCACACATGCATGGCAGACAAGTAGCTACATTCCCATTGTATTCCCTTTCGGACACCGATCTTCATGATTAGGGATACATATTGACATCTCTTGCTTCTTCAAATTAAGAAAGGTAGTGATCTGAGCACGTGGTGTGATCCAACGACTATATCTGACAGTTGTGATTTTTCCACGTGGCATGCATCTAATGGCTCGATCTGGCAACTGTGATATCGCCACATTGCTTGCATCGAACGACAAATTCCGTGGCTATGATCTCGCCAAATGGCATGCATTCAACAACCACATCGACGACTATGTTCTCGCCAATTGCAACCATTGTGCGTAACGGGGCCTCACTAGGCCACTGATCCGGGATGATAAATATTCTGGGAATTGATATTTGAATGCAGATTGAACGAAAAGGTCGCAATAATAATCGTAGAAGCCATTGTTGGACTCTTCACAAAGCACGAAGCTTTGCCTATTTTGTTGCTGGAGTTCCCAGATCCTTTTACAATGTTCTGTTTCCAAGATCGACCATTCATATATGCTTCTCTTTCATGGCACTACACTGGATTTCATAGGTGATTATTTTAAAATCAAATTAATTTGATTTCATTGTTGTAGCTCAGACCTTACATCCAAATTACTATATTAATTATCGTATCTCAGACCTTACAACCAAATTACTATTTTAATTATCGTAGCTCAGAACTTTCTGATAGTAATTTATTATTATTGTAGGTGCCTGAAGCTATTGTGCAGAGGGGTTCGCCATTATACAACAAAGGAAGAGTGTGGATCAATATGGGCAGGCAAGAGGTGGCATAAGCGTATTCAAAGCAATCTGAGAAGGACCTTAACACTTTCATCAATTGCAGAGCGCATGAGATGACACCAGGAGGCGTTAAGTTCTTGTGTATGATGGTTGCCCTCCTGCAGAATAGGTACCATCTGTGGACAGGACTTTGAAGATGCATGGGATGAGCTTGTCACACAGGCATGGAAGACAAGTAGCTACATTCCCATTGCAAAGAATATTCTTATCCCCTTTTGTGGATAAAGATAAAATATATTTATTATTGATTAGAGAAATCCCCTTTTGTGGATTGATCATGTCGGGTATTGTAAATAACCAAATCCCATTTTGCAGATTGGTCAAACCCTAATTGTAATAGGCTAAATAAGAAGTCGGGCCCAAAATATATTAAAGGTGGTTATAACCACCCAGAAGAAGAAGTCGGCCCTGCCAGTGAAGAGACACTTCCACACGTGCCAGAATTGTATAAATAAGAGAGGTCAGTGCCTCATTTAGACACACACTCAACTCAGTGATCTAGTGCGCAAGTTTTGAAGGAAGCTGCAGTTGCCGGTTGCCGGAAGAAGGAAGAGAGAGGCGTGTTGCTCAGTGTTGGATATTCTCTGTTGTCTGGTTCATTATCTTGGCATTGTATTGGCTATCTATATTAAGGAAGTT
>ML787720.1:169564-191761 GCA_009831015.1 Picea engelmannii
ATATAGTGCTATTGTTCAGTTTTAAAATTATCTAAATGACAAATTAAATAGTTCCACACCGAAACTCATCAACAACACATGCTTGCACTTCAAAACACTACCAAAATCAAATTATTTTTGAAATGATTTGAGATTTCTTCTTTCTATTTTTTGGTTCAAAGATTAGATGGATTTTACACCCAAAGATTACCCACAATGACGCTTGTTTAGAGTTTGACTAGGGTTCACCACTCGTTTATCATGGAAGGGTGGTCATTCAATTCGTTGGTTGAATGTCAACATGCTATAAGGGAATGGATACACTCATCGAGGCGGTTATTTCAATTTTAACATTGCATCATTTCGGCCTTGTAGGTTGTGTCAATTCCACTTCCATAGTTATTCAATACTTATCATAGGATGACATGTTCCCTTCATGGTCATAGGTGAATTTCAAACAGAGTTCATTCGACTTGATCAATTTTCAGCATTCCATGGCTGTCTTAGTTGTTCATTCCACGACATAAACAAATTATTTGAGAAGGAAGCGAGGATACCTATCTTCATTTCCTTTGGTAACGAGTTCTTCATTGGTTTAATCGATAGAGGTGTAGATGAGAGGTTGTTCTTGTTAAAATAATAGGTGTGCTCGTTTTCACCATAGACAATATCTCAATATTGTCACCCAACCATAGGCACAAGGCCACCCCCGAGCACTTTAACCTTGACAGATAGAATAATTCCTGAAACAAACCCTAGAACAAATAGCCAATCAAGGCAACATACCTCTCTCCAAAGCTAGCGCACCAAGCAGAAAGTCCAAACCATAAACCAAAGACCAAGTCACCACTGCAATAGCTGCAACTCTCCTCCTGTCATGTGCACCACTAGTCCTTATGAAGTCGTGAGAGTGAGTGAGTTCAAATGATCTCTAGCGCCCTCTATTTATAGTGCTCTAAGTCACCTACCTGGACCAGACTTGTCTTCCTGGAGGCTAATAACTTAATATAAAATATTCTCTTTAGCTGACTTGTCTTCTAGGTTTTTTTTTTCATCCGTTAGGGTTTTTCTGGCTTCCAAGAATATTCTAATCTCGTCAAAGGTTACATGTGGAGGTTAATACCTTCCGCAGCTACTGTAACATCAACACTCCATCCTATCTAGGGAGATATTAAAAGAAATGGTCTTGAGCACAAACATACCATTCAATCGGTAGCAACAACATAGCCACACGAGCTATCTCATGATCACACAAATCAAACCACGAGCACCATCATCACTATTTGTCTAGGTGGAAATCATCTCGAATAGTAGTGATATTCTCCATGGCAATCAGATACAATGCCATCCAATAAAACACAATTGTGTCTATCCATCGTAGTACACAACTACTATCCAGTGGTACATAACCACTCCTAGTAGCACATAGCTACTAACGAGTGACACATAGTCACTACTAGTGGAACACATCCACCTCAGTAGCATACAACTATTGTCTAGAGACATATAGTCTCCACAACAATCAAATCATATCATCTAATATCAACCTACATCAACAATGTCATTAGAGACATCACCTCTAAGTTGTACTAGCATGATGTGAATGCATAATATCTGAGTTGTACTGGCGTGATCCAAAGTATCATCTACATCATCTCTAAGTCGTACTAGCATGATATATCTAGCATGATGCCAATGCAACATATCTATGTTGTATGCCACCTCTAAGTTGTACTCTCATGATGTAGATTAATGCCTCACTATGTCATCTCTAAGCTGTATGATCATCTCTAAGTCGTACTAACATGACATATCTAGCATGATGCCAATGCATCATATCTGAGTTGTATGCCACCTCTAATCTATACTCGCATGATCATATCTAGCATGACACGAGCCCCCTGCATCATCTCTAAGTTGTATGGTCATCTCTAAGCCGTACTAACATGATGTCAATACATCATATCTAAGTTGTATGTCACCTCTAAGTTGTACTCGCATGGTTGTATCTAGCATGATGTGGCTCACCAACATCGTCTCTAAGTTGTACTAGCATGACATATCTGGCATGATGTCGATACATCATATCTAAGCTATATGCCACCTCTAAGTTGTACTAGCAGATGCTCCTCAGGCCACTGTATCAACAACTCCAACCATCTGTATCATATTTGAGTTGTATTAGCATGATCATATCTAACATGATGCAAGCATAGTCTCTAAGTTGTATGCCCATCTCTAAGATGTACCAGCATGATACAGATCCATAGCTCACTAACAGTGCATTATGCCACATATCAGTGCCCCCTCCCAACCGAGGAAGTCATCTCCTCCCTTTCAACCAAGGGAGCAATCTCCATGAGCCCCAACTTGTCCCTCAAGTATGCAAACTTTATCCTGGACAAAGGTTTCGTCAAAATATCTACAGTCTGCTCATCAGTGGAGATACACTGGAGAACCACTTCTCCCCTCTAGACCTTATCATGGAGAAAATAGTACTTGATCTCAATGTGCTTTGACCTGTCATGGAACATCGGGTTCTCTGAGAGCTTCACACAACTATGGTTATCACAATATATTACGGCTTAATCCAACAACTGATCAAATAGTCCAGAAACCATCTTACGAAGCCACACTGCTTTTGTACAAGCATCACAAGCTACAATATACTCTGCTTTTGCAGTGCTGAGTGCAATAGACTTTTGTTTCCTGCTGGCCCATGAAATCATAACAAATCCCAAACTGAAGCACATACTAGAAGTATTATTTTTGTCATCTGCACTCCCTGTCCAATCTGAATCAGTTAATCCATGAAGTTGTACTTCATTGTTTGAGGCATATCTCAAACCATAAGTTATTGTCCCATGCAGATATCTCAAGATATGCTTTGCAACTATCCAATGCTTTTGTCTAGGTTCCACTTGGAACTTGCTCAACATGTTCACAACAAAGCAAATGTTCGACGTAGTATACACCAAATACATCAAGGAGCCAATCAACTGTCGATACAGGGATGAGTCTACTGGATCATAATCAGAGTTTCTCAACTTCCTCAAATCTATTACCATGGGAGTTGCCATGGATTTGCAATCCATCATCCCAAACTTTTGAATGATCTTTACGACATACTTCCCTTGTCGTAGGAAGACTTCACCACGCTTCTGCCATACTTCTAATCCCAAGTAGTAGTGCATGAGACCAAGATCCTTCATATCAAACTCCGAGGCTAGATCCTTCTCACACTAAATAATGAGAGGCTCTGCACTCGTTAGGAACAAATCATCAACATATAACAGTAGAATCACAAATGCATTATTCACAAATTTGTAGTATAGGTTTGGATTGACATGACTCTTGGAAAATCCAAGTCTTGTAAAATAGCTATCAATACGTGCATACCAAGGTCTTGGAGCTTGCTTGAGTCCATACAAGGCCTTCTTAAATCTACACACTTTGGTTTCTCTTGGGTGTAGCTCAAAACCTTGATGTTTCTCTATGTATACTTCGTCCTCAATCACTCCATTGAGAAAGATGGTCTTTACATCCATTTGATGTAAACTCCAACCCATGGAAGTTGCTAGAGATATGATGGCTCTAATAGATGTATATCTGGCAACCAGAGCAAACGTCTTATCATAATATTCTCCCTCTTGCTAAGAGAATCCTCTAGCCACAAATCTTGCCTTGTATTTGTCAATACTTCCATCTACAACATGCTTTATCTTATAAACCCACGTTGAAGTAACCACAAACTTCTCTTTAGGTCTAGGCACAACTTTCCATACATCATTTTTCATAATAGATTGGTATTCCTCCATCATGGCCTCCTTCCATTCTTTCTGTGTGACTGCTTCTTCAAAGGTGGAAGGTTTTGCATTAACAAGATTTCTCATGAGCACTGCATAATTGGAAAACCTTTTGGGTTTCTTGCTTTGTTTGAAGGTGCCACAAGGAGCTTTATGTCTTTCTGCTTCTTGCAAGGTGGATTCAATCCATGTTGGTCTCTTTCTAGTCTTAGGTTCAATAACTGGTTCCACATGTTCATGTGGTGGTTCCGGTTCTTCACAGGGGTGTTCTGGAGAGCATGCGTTATCTTCTTTGGTGTCTTCATGTTCCTTTTCTTTGTTGGAGTCTATGGAGTCTTCTATAGATTTCTTGAATGCAATCCTTTCATCAAAAGTTATGTTTCTGTTGATTTCAATCTTTTGTTGACCTGGAACATAAATTCTATATGCTTTTGATGATTCACTATATCCAACGAATACACCTTTCCTTCCTGAAGGTTCCAACTTCTTTCTCTTATTCTTGAGAACATGAATATAGACATGGCATCCAAAGATTCTCAAGTGTTGAACACTTGGATTCTTTCCTGAGAAGGCTTCTTCTGGAGTCATGTTCTTTAATATTCTATGTGGGCTTTTATTTTGAATATATAAACAACTATCATAACTACTTCTCCCCATAGGAACATGGATAAATTATGATCATTCATGGTTGCCTTCATTGATTCTTCAATAGTTTTGTTCTTTCTTTCAGCCACACCATTCTGTTGAGGATTATGAGGAACAATAAGCTCCCTCCTAATCCCAGCTTCTTTACAAAAGGTGATGAGCTCCTTGGAGGTGTATTCTCCTCCATTATTAGATCTTATTAGCTTGATCTTCTTATCTGTTAGGTTCTTTACTTCAGCCTTGAATTCTTGGAATTTGTTAGATACTTCATCCTTGGTCTTTAACATATACAACCATGCCTTTCTTGAGAAGTCATCTATAAACGCCACATACTAAATAGATCCTCCTATAGACTTCACTGGCATAGGACCACACACATCTGAATGTATTATGTCCAAGATCCCTTTGGATATATTCTCATTGCTTGGAAATGATTTCTTGATGTTCTTCCCAAGTGCACATCCTCTGCACACACCTTCATGTACTGATTGTAATTCTGGTATGCCTACAACCATTTGTTTTAGGGATGGTAAGGCTTGATAATGAAGGTGAGCATACCTTTTATGCCATAACTCACTAGGGTTGATTTCATCATGTACTAGAGCTTGAGTGTTCCAACCTAGGAGTTTATACAATCTTCCTTCACGAGTTCCAATGACTCTAACATCTTCTATCTTTGAATCTTTAGACCATACACAAACTTTTCCATCTACAAAAGCTACTCTATCTCCTTTCTCTTCCAAACAAGAAATAGATACTAGATTCTTTTTCAAACCAGGAACATATAGAACATTACTGAGATGAATAGATTTGCCTGATTCCATTTTGATAGTAGCTTGTCCAATTCCCTTGACTGCATAAGAGTTCTTGTGTCCAAGCTCCACTTTATGAGGTGTCTCTCTTTCCTTCATGCTTGAGAAATTCTTATGGTCTCCTATCATATGCCTTGAAGCTCCAATATCTATTAGCCACATGTCATCTTCAATTGTTCCAATAAGAGCTGAATAGTAGAAGAAATTTGTTTCATCATGCTTTGTCTTCTTTGAAGGTTCTTCATCATTGGCATCTGACGCGTGATGTCTCTCTTTTCTCTTGTTTGTTAGTTTAGGACAATTCCTTTTGTAGTGGCCATAGTCATGGCATTCAAAGCATTGAACCTTTAACATATCTCTCTTGAACTTCTTTCTTGAATCAAATCTCTTCTTACCTCTATGTCTTTTGAGCTTTGTTGCAAAGGCTTGAGCATCTTTTAACGTGGGGAACTCCTTCCTTGTATTCATGCTTGCAACAAATGCATCCCATGATCTAGAAAGACCATTGAGTGCTATGTTCACAACTTCCTTTTCTGGAATGGCTTCTCCAATAGATTGTAATTGATCTCTCAACTGAGAAATCTTCGCAAAGTATGAAGCTATGGTGTCATCCTTTGTCATCTTTGTGTCACAGGGTTAATTCTTCAAGCTCATCACTTGTCTAATATTTTTTACTGAGAAAAGGTTAGTTAGGGCATTGTACATCGTATTTATTGAGTCAAGATGATAAATGTAGGGTATCAAATGATCCTTTACAGAGTCCACTATGATACTTATAGCGTGGATGTCATTGTCCTTGAACTTATCCATCGCTGCAACTTTCTGAGGTACCTTCTCTTTTCTTACTTCAAACTGTGGCTCCATGATCTTGCCTTTTACGATATCTAGCACTTTATTCTTGGCAAGGATGAGATCAATCCTTGTCTTCCATGCTCTGAAGTTTGAAGCCCCTTCTAACTTGTTTTCTGACTTCATAGAGTAAGTCATGGTTGTGTTGACTTTGACTTTGACTTGGTTGTCCTTTGACTTTGACCAAAAATTCAAACTTGATGCCTTGGCTTGTTGAGAGTACCAAGGGGTGCGCTAGGCTAGGGCGCACTAGGCTATCCAAGAATTAGGTCAAGCGCTTCACTTAAGGTGCTTCAACAAGAGGGTTAGGGTTTCATTGTTGTAATAAAACTCTGATTGCAACTACAACTTCAATGAGCTCAACAATCTCCCAATCTACCTTCCAGTGGTTAGATTGTCCGAAGATAGTGTGGGCCAATAACCTGTTAAAATAATAGGTGTGATCATTTTCACCATAGACAATATCTCAATATTGTCACCCAACCATAGGCACAAGGCGAGCCCCGAGCACCTTAACCTTGATAGATAGAATAATTCCTAAAGAAAACCCTAGAACCAATAGCCAATCAAGGTAGCGTGCTTATCTCCAAAGCTTGCGCTCCAAGCAGAAAGTCCAATCCATAAACCAAAGACCAAGTCACCACTGCAACAGTTGCAACTCTCCTCCAATCATGCACACCACTAGTCCTTATGAAGTCGTGAGAGTGAGTCCAGATGAGCTCTAGCGCCCTCTATTTATAGTGCTTTAATTTACCTAACTGGGCCGACTTCTATTCTTGGAGGCTAATAACTTAATATAAAATATTCTCTTTAGCCGACTTGTCTTCTAGGTTTCTTTTTCATCCATTAGTGTTTTTCTGGCTTCTAGGAATATTCTTATGTCGTCAAACGTTACACGTGGAGGTTACCTCCCGCAGATATTGTAACATCAACAATTCACTTTGTCTTCTCCAAGGGTTACTAGTAGAAGGGGATCTTGGGTTTTGAAAAATGATGGTTATGGATTCAGACATTCTCAAGAATTCTTTGGTAGTGAAAGTTAAGATTTACTTTTACTAGTAGACTTACATTTTATTAGTGAATTTTTAACGATGAATGTTATAAATGTTTGACAAAAAAAAATTGGTCTAAAATTCCTTTTAGACACTATATGCTTTCAATTATATTGTATATAGTTATACTTTATGTGATACTCGGCTTATTCATGAAACATATATTAGTAACATCTAATAAGATCTATGGAAATATTGTTGAGACTATCACATAAGAAATGGACCAAAATACAAAAAAAATTTGATTTTTTAGAATATAGCGGGGATTAAATCATATAAAAGATGAATCAATGATCTTATCTGAATTGAACATAACACCCGAAATGTTATTAAGTAATATAATGGAATTTAGGTATTCAAGCTATCTCACTCTTATTAGATGATCATGCTACTAGATACCGTCCTATCGAATTGAATTTTACTAATTCCACCTTATCTAAAATTAATATTTAATTAGGGTAATCATGAATAATTAATATGAAATTCAGAGCTTTAAAGTCTTAGAAATGTCAATGGAAATGAGAATAAAGTCTTTGGAGGTGGAACTAAGAAAGCATCACAAAGACAAAGATAACAATAGAGAATCAATAGGCTTGTAATTAAGAAGGCTAACAATAGAGAATCGATAAGCTTGTAATTAAGAAGACATCACAAAGATAATAATACATAATCATGTTAGTATCAAAGTAAATATAATAATACATAATGATGTTAGTACCAAAGTAAGGGAGGGGAGGAAAGTTATGCTAGTTTTTTAATTCATAATTTTTTTTAGTGTACAATGCTTTATAACCACCTTTGTATTTTATAGTTCAAAATTATTTATATTGTAGTAAGCTAATTATTTATGCTTCATTGCATTAGATGTTCCATTAGACACAATTTATGTCATGGTTTAATTTGTATTTTTTATTATTAGTGTAATGCTTTGAATAGTAAAATGTTGGTTTAAATTAATAAATGTTTTAACCATTTACAATAGTATATGAAATCAAGAGTCATATAAACAAAAAGTTAAAATGTTACTTAGTTTTTATGCTATTAGTTTGCAAAATTAATAAATAAATTGAGATAAGTTGTTATGATTTTATAATTCTTTCACTTTCTATTATGCTATTAATTCACATAATTAATAAATAAATCTATATAAGTTGTTATGATTTTATAATTCTTTCACTTCCTATTCCTATTATATTTTGGTTAATAGTATGAAAATTAGTAACATTACATAGCTTAAAAATCACTTTATATTAAAATTTTATATTAATAATAGTTTAATTAATTTTTAAAGTTTTTTAAATTTCAAAATAATAATAATAATTTTATACTTCAATTTTTTTTCAACTTTATTGTTTATATATTTTTTTATTATTTTTCAAAATTAATAACTTTCTAATTATAAAAAAAAACATTTTTTTTAAATAAATAATATTTAAATGGTTAAATGTGAATTAATTTTTATTTATGCATTAGAAATATGGATACACTATTATAACAATTTATATGGTTATTATGAGATTGGTGAGAGTGAAACACTACATTTACATTTAATAGTGACATTCAACTTTTGTTTATTTATAAAAATATTAAAAATACAATATATTGAAATAATGATTGTTTTTTTTTAATCTAAAAATCACTGAACTTTTTTTATTATATATAAAAAAGTTATAGTTTGGAAAGTGTCATCCCTGGAGGTTGTGGTTGGCTCATACTCATTCACATTAATTAGGCATTTTTTGAACTTGATGGGCCTAGAGTTCCTTCTCTCTCCTCTTGTTGTTTAGGTTTGCATGATGGGAATTGCAGAATAACTCAAATTTTCCCTCAATAATTCTGAGTGCATGCATAATGTTCCCCTACTCCTTCTTGGTCTTTTCCAAGGCATGCCCAACCATTGCCTTGACTATCTAATACGTTATGCTATTTTAAAGTACTTGGTTTCTCTGGTCTTGGAGTAATATGGGTCCTCATCCAATATCTTCTCTTCTATAACAATTTTCCTGTGGCCTTAGACCGCCTCTTCCACCTCCTCCGCTACCTTTTTCTCTGCCTATGAGCAAAGTTGCACCTGTATTATTCATTGCCCCTCGGGGAGGGGAAGCCTCTTTTTTCTTGTCCTCCTGTTGGCTCTCCCTCTCCTTCTTTGTAGGTCCTCTAGCCATATTGGACAAAAATCAACTCTATTAGGTTACTAAGGGGCGAAGGCCAATGCTGCCAATTTTTCGAGAGCCTTACAAAATTCATCTTGCCATCACACCTTGCCTGGGTAACGACCACCCTCTGCCTTTGTCTAGAAAACAACCTTGCACTCACTCCTCTGTGTTTTATACACCCCAACGCCCTGCACAACTCCCAAGACTTTGGATCTTTCCTACCCTACCACTGTGTCACCACTAATCTCCTAATAAAATAAAACAAAATTGTGCACTCCACCCTCGATTTTCTGCATTGGGAGGTTTGTTTCTAGAAAACCCCTCTACATTTATCTAGCATGCGACTACCACCCACTTCACATGCATTGGGCCACCTTTCCAATTCTCTACATTATTTCTTCCCGAGACTTCTCCTTCCACGACAATGATGGCCTCGTAGCCCCTCCAGGTAGACCACCTTCTGCGCTAATGGCTATCATTAGTATCGCGCATGGAATGAGATGGTACAAACCCCTTTGGCTCTGAGCCGCCTCGACTCCCACAATCTTCTGTATGCGCTAGTGATCTGTGAGTTGTCATGCCCTTGGTTGTCATCTCGTCGATCATTAGAGCTTCCATGTGGGTGTGCCTAGTAGCGAGTATCACCACATCCACGAATTGTTTTTAAATTTTTTAAACATATGCTTGTCATTTCCTCTAAGCTATTTGTCACCCACTTGTCATACTTTTTCTTTCCCCTAAAAATTTTGGGTTTATATTAATTGACACCTCTCAAAGTGTCCATGAAGAGACCAACCTACATATTATGAGCTCTTTTTGCATAAACCCATTAGCTTAAATGTATATAAGAAACTCATTTCATGTGTACAAGCACATTTTCTATTATAACTTTCTTTGTTGTGTTCATAATAAAATTATGATGCTATTATACTAAGAGTACGATTAAAAAAGTTAACACATCAATAACATAATTAGGATGGGTGGTGATACTCTTACCTCTTAAGATAATCTCTAAATTAAAGAATAGATTTGGATAACACGACACTCTTATATCAATTGGGTTTAGATTGGGTGGTTGGGAGGAATGCTTGGTATCCTTCCCACCCATGTTCAATTCTCACTAATGACATGTGGAGCTCTTGACGAGTATACTATTGTAATGGATTTGAGCCTTGTTGTTGACTGACCTTGTACCCTGAAGATTCCAGGGTTTACCATGAATACCATCTTCAAAATGAGGGGAAGTACTTGGTACATGTTGACGAGTATATTGGTGTAATGGATTTGAGCCTTGTTGTTGATTTCCCTTGTACCTTGAAGATTCTAGGGTTTACCCTAGGTACCATCCTCAAAATGAGCGGAAATGCTTGGGGGTTTTCTCGGAGCAGTGTAATTTGGAAAAAGAAAAAGAAAAAGAAAACACTCTTATATCTTAATCAAATCACTTGTTTATTATACAATCACAATGTCTAAATAACCATGAGAAATAGTTTCTCGATAGCTTTACAAATTACTTGCATTATACAACATTCTAAAACATGATGGAAAGTTTGGGAAGATGGCACCCTCAAATTAATTCGTGTAGACATTAAAGGATTGAACAGATCCACTGTTTGTTGCCCAATCTGAGTAGAAGGATAGAAGATCCACCAATTGAAGGAATACAGAAGGATGGGTGAGCAATTGTCTCCCAAAATTAAAGGACAAGTATCATCTTTTGCTTCTAGTCGTGGCTATTTTGTCCTTCTTTTTCTTAATAAAGAAGAGTGTGATCTAATATTCCATTCTAGATCATATTTTATGGGATTTAGGGGAATGTATCTAGCCCAATGGTCCCTAGAYTTCAACCCATGAGAACATTAGTCCTRATGTGGGTTATATYTTCTCATCTCTCTCTAATTTTSTAGGAGGATTGCACTCTTAGAGACATTGGAAATAATCTAGGTAGATTCATTGATTGAGTATAACCAAAAGGAAATTTGTTTCCTTGCGCAAAAATATGTGTGGGGGTTGATTTGGAGAAGGAAATCCCAAAGGATTTGCAAATTAATATTGATGGGTGGGGGAATTATTAGAAACTAGATTTCAAAGAGATTCGATTCAAATGCAATATTTGTCATGTTTTATGTAAGTTTTGCTAAAAGTTGTCCAAAAGCCCAGGAGCAACCACGGTCAAAGTAAAATTCAAGAGACGAATCTCAGTTCAAGAAGGTTTCAAGTAGGTGTAGGAATTCTCAATGCAAGGGGATTCCTCAACCAATGATACCCGAAGAAGGTTTTCCCTCTTCAAGAAATAATGAATTTGAAGTTCTAGAGTATCTTGAGGGTTCATAGATTCCAGAAGACATTGGGAAGAAATTTGAACATGAAGCAATTGAACCCAACTTGGGTTCAATGCACCCTGATATCGACACATATCCATCTTAAGGTTCTAGATCGAACATAAAAAAGAAGCAAAATAAGGAGAGGAGGAAGAAGAGGATGCAGATGAAATAGAGGAGGAAGAAGAGGAGACACAGGAAATCAAGAAGACAAGGAACCACAAGAGCCAGCAATGAGGGTTCACTTTGAATCTTTTAAATCCTTTGCCAAAATTTTGAAGAAAGACCCAAACCCCTCCCCTTCTCTCACAAGGGGAAATAAATCTAAGAGGACTTACGACGCAAAAAAATAATATCAACTTGGGACATCAAGGGAGGGATTACAACGTGCAATTGTTAGCTATGTTTTGTTAAGGTATTTTTCTATATATTTCGTGTGTAAGATTCTATTTTTGTACTCATTTGTCTTCTCTCCTCTCCTATTAGTTCTTTGAGGGGAAATGAATAAATCAATAAAAACTAAGTTGACAATATTCTTAATCAACACCTAGTTTAGCCTTGTTGTAGCATAAAAAATATCTCCCAATTAAGTATTATTACAAAAATACACACAACAAAAAGTTTTAAAATCCAACATTAAAAGATCATAAATAGTTATAAAATTCATAAGAGAAAATAAATATTTCATTTAATATATATATATATATATATATATATATATATATATATATATATATATATATAATTAAATTAATTATAATTGTTTTTAAACATTATTATTAAAATTAATTAACAATTAAATTGTTTTATAAATGAAAAATAATTCTAATAAATTAGTTACCAAGTTTAGGGATCCATGTTGACTCCCTCATTATTATAATGGCTTAAGTAATTTTTTCATCGCGACTTGGAGATGGATGGGTCTCTTACCATTTTTCCTGGAAGCTAATGTAAACTCGTGTAAACTCATGTAATATCATGTAAACTCTTCATATAAGGGTAGGACTCCATTCATTCCCTCCAGACGAAACAAAATATTGTCCGATTGCAACATGACAAACGACTTTTAGACAACGATTGCATTTAGACAATCACTATCTAAATGCAACAAGGCTTTTAGACATTAAATGCAAAGAATGCGGGAAAACAAAGAAATTGAGGAGCTCCCTGAAACCTTACTAACAATTTTACCACCACTGACATATTAAGCCTCACACCTCATCCATTTTGTAGATACACCAAATCTTAAGGGTTCAAATGTACATAAGAAATAATTGACAAATAACCTCAACCTTTGAGCTTTCCTTCCTTTGGCATTAGGAGTGAGCTAAGGATTGGACCTTCATTCTTTGAGCCTAGCATCCTTTGGCATTAGGAGTGGGATAGTGATTGGACCCTTAAAAAATGATTTAGACACACTCCAATATATCATTCATGTAATGAACCTACTCCTCCATCTTTATATAAAAAAGTAGCGAATACACTAATTAACACTATCTCCTAATGATGTGTGGAACTAACTACTCCTCTACAATCGTAGTTATCGATACCACACAATACCAACTAACCAAACATCTATTGTGGAATTACACCTCTACAATTGTAGTCATCGATACCACACAATACCAACTAACCAAACATCTATTGAATTTTTTAGAGAACGTTTAAAAATTCATCCCTTTTAATTTTAATTTTTTATATCACTTGATAATGCCACATGCCCATCATTGATACCCAATAGCCATAAAAATGGGTCAATAAACCAACATCATGTTAGAATTGAGTAAGATATTTAGACTTTAAGTTACCAATTTTAGAGATCCATACTCCCTCATGATTATAATTTAAATAATTTATGTATTAAATGAAGAAATTGAATTAAATAATTTATGTATTTACAATTATGTTACTCATATTTCTTGTTGCGATTCTGTTTTTTGGACTGGTTAGGGTATGTACTCAATCTCGCATTGAGGACTCGAACCATTATTGCTTCAGCTTTGACTCATGAAGTCTACCAACTAGTTTTTTTCATAAAATTCTGCAAACCTGAAACCTTTATCACTGACATATTCAAGAAATTCAACCGTATATTCAAGCAATTTCCGCACCTGGAACGCCTTCGCCAGATAATACTACAGATCGAACATATTTCCAAATTTTTTATGAATTTGAAAGTGATTCTTCTAGAAATCTATTCCAAACTACATAGAAAGGCCCTAAAATGATTCTAGCTTATGCATGTTCGAAGAACATCAAGGTGTATCAGATGGATGTCAAGACAACTTTCCTAAATGGAGACTTAGAAGAAGAAATATACATCGACCAACCAGAAGGATTTCTTCTATCAAAAAAGGAAGGATATGTCTCCAAGTTGAAGAAGGAATTATATGGACTCAAGCATGCTCCGAGAGCATGGTACTCTATACTAGATAGGTATCTACAACATCAAGGATTCAGGAAGGGAAATTCCGAGAAAAATCTCTACATAAAGGTGGATCGAGATAGTATATTGATCATTGAAGTCTATGTAGATGATATTATCTTCAGAAGTGACGATGATAGGATGAGTCAAAATTTTTCCAAAGACATGCAACATGAGTTTGAGATGTCCTTTCTTGGAGAGTTAACTTTCTTTTTGAGACTATAGATATGTCAGAGCAACAAAGGTATATTCATATCTTAGGAAAAGTATATCAAAGAAATGTTGAAGAAGTTTGGAATGAATGATTGAAAACCAGACAATACTCCTATGCAGACACATTTTAAGTTAAGTAAGGATGATTAGTCCAAGGATGAAGATCAGAGACAATACAGATCAATGATTGACAATTTACTTTATGTGATAGCTTCTAGACCGGATGTGATGCAGGCAGTCGGACATGTTGAAATATTTCAGGAAGCACCAAAGGAATTACATGTTTTGGCATTAAAGAGGATATTCAAATATCTCAAAGGTACATAATAGTTTGGTTTATGGTATCCAAAAGGGAAGGATCTATTTGTTGTTGCCTACACAGATGCAGATTGGGAAAGTTGCATTGATGATAGAATAAGTACAAGTGGAGCATATTTCTACTTGGGTGAGTGCATGGTATCATGTTTAAGAAATAAACAATCATCGTTGTCCACAACAGAGGAAAAACACATTGCAACAATGACATGTTGTACTCAAGTTCTTTGGATGAAGAAGACTTTATGAGATATGAAAGTAAAGTATGATGAGCCCATTTCAATACTTTGTGACAACACCAATGCCATCATTATTTCAAAGAATCCAGTGATTCACTCTAAGACGAAACACATTCTGATCAAGTATCACTTCTTACAAGAACACACTATAGAGAAGAACATCAAGCTAGAATATGTTGGGACAAAAGAGAAGATTAAAAATATCTTTACCAAACCGCTTGCAAGGGAACCTTTTGAGTATCTCCGACATAAACTTGGAATAGTTTCTGCCCACAATGATCCACTTAGCATCAAGATTATCTAGAGAAGGCGAGAGAAACATAAGTCTTGAATAACTTCAAACAAAGATTGATTTCATATATACATCAAATAATTACATGAGGAAGCACCATGAAGAGAAAAATCTATAGATAGGGGGAGCAGTCCTAGAAGAGGATTACCCTTTTCCATTGATGTCAAAGTGGGAGAGATAAAGGGAAAGGCATGGAAAGAAGCATGCAGATAGGGGGAGCATGAGCATAGGGCTTTCCATGCCTAAGTGTTGCCATCAATTCCAAAGGGAGAGATTGTTGGATAGTTGGTTGTCATTGATGTCAATGAATATTGCATTGATGTCAACTGATGTGATGGGTATATTTGGAGAACTCTCCAAAGTGGTCCCCTTATGGAATATCTCTAAGCATGGCCCTCACAAGAATATGCTTTGAAGAAGTCTACAAGAAAACCCCTAAGTATGGTTAAGGATCCCATAGTTGATCATGGAATTTGGTCATGAAGGATGGAGTAAATGAAGGTAACTCACTCATGGATGGATAGTACTTGTCATACAATTTCCGATGATACGTGGAACACCATGTAGTTCCTCACAATTAGGGAGATATGACCTTGTAAAGTTGAAAGCCTCGAAGAATGAGAAAGAAGTCGTAATTAGTTACAAGTAATGAATGAAAGGGTAAAGTGGTTGTAACAAAAATCCATAAGTTTGAGGAGAGAGGTTAACCAACATTAGTATAAATACACCTCAAGGAGTCATTCACAAATACACTCATACACTTATATTGAATATATTTCTAGTGAATTTTTATGGTCTGTTTTGGTATCTTGGTGAATGCGATGACAAGTCTGAGGCAACGAAGAAGGTGCGGGAAAAGTGCAAAATTTTTGGAGCTACAGAAGGAAAGGGTTTTTTAAAAACCATAATTACTGAGATCCTCATGGGTTACACTATACTTGTCTAGAGAGGCCCTCCCTTGTTGCACTATACTTGTCTAGTGAGGTACTCACGGGTTGCCCTATGTCTTCCTAGTGAGGCACCTTTAAATTAGGGTAAATGTTAGTACCAGGTGCCTAAAGTCTGAAGCAAGTACACAGGTCAACATCCTACAGGTTTAGGTCAGCTACATAAGTTATGGTATGGTTATATGCTTGTTTTGATGGTTATTTTTTCTTATGATGTGGTGATTGCTTGAGGCATTCTTGGTATGGTTGGTGTTGTACTTGGATATGGTATATGTTGGTAGGTTGGATGAGTGAGGAGCACTCTTATGAATGGTACACCATTGATATGGTACTTACAAGAGTTTCTTGTACTTGGTTGAGGCATATTCATGTTGTATGGTGATGTATGCATGAGGGACATGCATAGGTTATTTGAGATGTTTCATTGATGACATGGTACATATCTACATATGGTTGATGGTATGGTTGATGCTCTAGTTCATTGTTGATGTATCTTTTGGTTCATGATTGATGCATGAGATGGTATGTATATTGGTATACACTTTATGCATGGTATGGTACAAGTTTATTTGGTTGATGATCAGATACAAGTTGATGAAACAATAATAAAGATAGTGACAATGATAGAGTGAAAAAGACAATGAAAGAGTTTTGATAGAGTTTGTGGTAGTGACAATGGCAGAGTCCATGACAGTTGGTCTACACTTATATTTCAGGGTGGCAGGATGGGGCAAGGATAGGTGGTTGTAGCCACTTTTCGGTTGTAGCCGGTGAACCTAGGGGGTTGTAGCCTCCTTCTGGTTGGAGCTAGAGAATCAGGTAGTTGTAGCTTCCTTTAGGTTGGAGCCTGAGAATATGGGGTTGGAGCCTCCTTCCAGTTGTAGCAGGAGAATCAAAAGTTGATGCTTCCAATGAATATTTTATTTTGATAAATATATAAGAAAAACATTCTATGGTTTTCTCCCATTTGGTTTTCCATGTAATTAATGGTGTATTGTGTATCTATTGTGATGTGATGTTGTTTATGTTTATACTGCTAATGATCTATTGAATGTTAAAAATGAACTGCTAAATATTGTTGAAGACTAAACTGTGGTTAAAAGTAACATTATTTCTCATTACCGATTCACCCCCCCTCTTAGTAATCTAACAACCATACTGAATTTCATCCCCATGCTCTTATACCACCGTTGGACTACCAATAAAGAATAAGTGTGCGAAGAACATTTATTGCTTGATATGATACATGTTTATATACATTGATGTGAACATTGGATTCAATTTCCAAGGTCTCTTGGAATTCTAATAACGTTTCCTATTACTTGACCGTTCATATTCGCCAAGTAAGTAACCTTAACGGATTACATTTACAACAAGTGTGACCACACCATGCTGACATCACATAACAACTACTCAAGGGGAAGTGTAGATGCATTCATCTACTAGGATTGGTTGCTTCCCAGCATGGAAACAACTCTTTGCGGCCATGTAAATTGAATGGCCATCTTGCATACTCCTACATGTTGGTTGTAGGATTCTTGGTTATTGGTAAGATAGTCCATCTGCTGGTGAGTCATTCTTCAACCAAATTACAATGAAAGAGATGTCATCCCATGCTTGAGATCCTTCTTTGTTATCTTTTTCTTCCATCAAACAACTGCTTTTGTTTGTTTTTGAGGTTGACCTCTTGTGCTATTGCAACTCCTTGGAAAACTTCTTCTCCTTGGGTTGGAGATGCAAGGAAATCCTCATCCTCTTTACCCTTCACTCTCCACACTCTTCTCTTCGCTGTGTGGCTTCTATGGTGAATCTCTTGATGAAGTCGCCAACACTTTGTTTCACAATTTCCACTCAACTTGTATTGGTGGAAAACATTCTTGTTGCTACTATAGGGACTGTTTGGCATGCTCCTCCTCTCAATGTGGCTATGATTTTTCTATTGTATTGGATAAGTCTTCTTTCCATTCCCCCTGTTGGCCTCCCATTTTCCATGATTTAATACCTCTTTTTCCCACTACCATATCGCTTTATAACTGAACCTGACCCTCTTATGATAGATTTTCAAGCTTTTAAACTCAAAATCCCTTCAATAAGCATTTGGAGGTAATTGATGCTCATTTCATTATATTTTATAAGTTCTTAATGAATTAAAATGAGTTTTTAAACTAACCTTGCTAAGGACAAATTTATCAGTTTAGTTACTATACCCCTAGTGTAGTTTTAGTACTTTAGTTTGTTTGTTAGCATATGTGCGTGCACTCAAATAGAAAATCACCACCTAGGTTTTGAATATCTAGATGCCATCATGGTGTGTGTCCCTCGATGCGTGCTCAAGATCCTTCAAGAGAATGTGAGGTGGTATCAAATGAGTGGTGCGCGCCTTCTAGCACATAGGTTGTTAAATGAGATATGGAAAACAATTATATTTGTATGCATTTCATGTTATACGAATAACATATGAGATTGAGACATGATTATTTTTTGTTTCTGTATTTTCTAAGAATGATTGGATGGTTGTATCGAATCAAAGATAGTTCGATTTGATTGATATTGTAACTATTTTGATACTATGGTATTCGAGATCAAGGGGATCATTCTCATCTGTGCATATAGAATCCTTCCTGTATAATGATTCTCTCTACAATGTAATGCCATTGAACAAATGAATATATCTAATTAAAGTTGTGGGTGATTACTGGTTAGGCAGATGTAAGATTATCACTGAATAGATAATCTTACAAGAATATAAATTAAATAATAAAAAAATAATAATCAGATGTATTTCCAAATTTTGTATGAATTTGAAAGTGATTCTTCTAGAAATCTATTCCAAAGTGCATAGAAAGGCCCTAAATGTCCTCTCTGTGGTGCCCTCGATCAATCAGGCTATTCAGTTCATTCGTATAAGCAGTAATCCACTTTCATAGGAGAATATTAACTCCCTCAAACACTTAATTCTGACATCTCGAAGGGGAGGAAAGGCATGGATTGAGATGACACAACGTTTCGAAAATCGAAAGATATTTGACAACGATCAAACCATCTCCTTGTAAATTTCCCAACTTCTCACAAGTTCTCTTAACAAAAACTCACCTTGTGTTTGCATTAAATTTGGTAAAACAACCATGGAGGTGATGTACTCTTTAAATGAGCTCATGTATCTGTCAAACTGTCACTATTCGTCAAACTTTCAAACACTACACGATACCCTTGCTACAGGTTTAAATTTCCCAACTTCTCTACGTACAATTGTTTATATATTTGCTTTGCGTACTGGTTATACAGTTGCTTTGTGTACCCAAGTCGTGAGAACAACAAACAACAGTAGAACAACAAATCCCAGAAAAGGCCAAATCAAAGGCGAAGTCGGATCGTGCGGCTCATCACTTACTGAAAGCGCAGGGTCAGATCACTCATTGAAAGCTAGAGGTCAGATCGTGCATCTTTGCAATTGCCAAGTGGCAAATATCCAATGGTGGGATCGTGTGGAGAGGATCTGTACCATTTTTGTGGTACGGTCTGTTAACTCGCACATCCGATTGTCAACACGTGGCCTACATCCAATGACTAGATCCAAGGGCTCTAGATTCGCCACGAGATGTGCATCAAATGGTTTGATTAAATGACTCTAGTAATGGCATGTGGTCAGATCCAAGGGCTCTAGAATCGCCATGTGGAGACTGTACAATGACACGATACAAGGACTAGACTCACCACCCAACATGCATAAAAGGGTGAGATCCAAGGTCTTTGAGATCACCACGTGGCAGTCATCCAACGACAAGATTGAGCCGCCTTAATCTTGCCACGTGGCGCTCAACCAACGACAAGATTAGGTCGTCATGAGCAGACCACGTGGCTCCCATCCAACGACGAGATTGGGTGGTTTTGAGATTTCCATGTGGCTCCCATCCAACCACGATATCAGGTGGCTCTCAGATTGCCATGTGGTGCGCATCCAACAACGAGGTTAGGTGGCTCTGAGCATGCCACGTGGCGAGCATCCAACAACGAAATCATGAGGCTCTGTGCTTGCCACGTGGTTCCCATACAATCATATGATCGAGTGACTTTGATTTTTCCACGTGGCACCCATCCAACAACGTGATCGAGTGGCTCTAAGTGTTCGACGTGATGTGCATCCAACGACTAGATCGGGGGATTGCAATCTCACCACGTGGCATGCATTTGACGACCAAATATGACGTCTTGACCTCGCCATGTGTCGCACATCCAACCACTATGATCTGAGCACGTGGTGTGGATCCAACGACTATATCTGACAGCTGTGAGTTTTCCACATGGCATGCATCTAATTGCTCGATCTGGCAATTGTGATATCGCCATGTAGCTTGCATCGAACGACGGATTCCATGGCTATGATCTCACCATGTGGCATGCATTCAACAACCACATCAATGACTCTATTCTCGCCAATTTCAACCACTATGCGTAACAGGGCCTCACTAGGCCACTAATCTGGCATGATAAAGATTCTGGCCATTGATCTTTGAATGCAGATTGAATGACAAGGTCGCAATAATAATTGCAAAAGCCATTGTTGGACTCTTCACAAAGCACGAAGCTCTCCCTATTTTTTTGCTGGAGTTCCTAGATCCTTTTACAACATTCTGTTTCCAAGATCGACCATTCATATCTGCTTCTCTTTCATGGCACTACACTGGATTTCATAAGTGACTATTTTAAAATCAAATTTATTTGATTTCATTATCGTAGCTCAAACCTTACATCCAAATTGCTATATTAATTATCGTATCTCAGATCTTACAACCAAATTACTATATTAATTATTGTAGCTCGGAACTTTTTGATAGTAATTTATTATTATTGTAGGTTCCTGGAGATATTGTGCAGAAGGGTTCACCCTTATACAACAAAGGAAGAGTGTGGATCAATAGGGGCAGGCAACAGGTGGCATAAGCGTATTCAAAGAAATTTGAGAACGACCTCAACACTTTCATCAACTGTAGAGCACAAGAGACAACATCGGGAGACGTTATGTTCTTGTGTATGATGGTTTCCTTCCTGCAGAATAGGTACCATCTGTGGACAGGACTTTCAAGATGCATGGGATGAGCTTGTCACACATGCATGGAAAACAAGTAGCTACATTCCCATTGCATTCCCTTTCGAACACCGATCTTCATGATCATGGATACATATTGACATCTCTTGCTTCTTCAAATTAAGAAAGGTAGTGATTTGAGCACGTGGTGTGATCCAACGATGATATTTGACAGCTGTGATTTTTCCACGTGGCATGCATCTAATGGCTCGATCCGGAAACTGTGATATCGCCATGTTTCTTGCATCGAATGACAAATTCTGTGGCTGTGATCTCGCCAAATGGCATGCATTCAACAACCACATCGACGACTATGTTCTCGCCAATTGCAACCATTGTGCGTAACGGGGCCTCACTAGGCCACTGATCCGGGATGATAAATATTCTGGCCATTGATATTTGAATGTAGATTGAACGGAAAGGTCGCAATAATAATCGTAGAAGCCATTGTTGGACTCTTCACAAAGCATGAAGCTCTGCCTATTTTGTTGTTGGAGTTCCTAGATCCTTTTACAATGTTCTGTTTCCAAGATCGACCATTCATATATGCTTCTCTTTCATGGAACTACACTGGATTTCATAGGTGATTATTTTAAAATCAAATTAATTTGATTTCATTATCGTAGCTCAGACCTTACATCCAAATTACTATATTAATTATCGTATCTCAGACCTTACAACCAAATTACTATTTTAATTATTGTAGCTCAGAACTTTCTAATAGTAATTTATTATTATTGTAGGTGCCTGAAGCTATTGTGCAGAAGGGTTCGCCATTATACAACAAAGGAAGAGTGTGGATCAATAGGGGCAGGCAAGAGGTGGCATAAGCGTATTCAAAGCAATCTGAGAAGGACCTCAACACTTTCATCAACTGCAGAGCACAGGAGACAACACCAGGAGGCGTTATGTTCTTGTGTATGTGTTGGAAATATGGCTACAACAGAGATGACGCAGATGATCAAGGCGCAGATGATCAAGGTTGTCATTGATGGCAATCGATTGTTTATGAAGAACAGATGCTGAAACATGCTGCAACACAAATGCAAACACAGACGCT
>ML787720.1:230092-247909 GCA_009831015.1 Picea engelmannii
ATTTGTGAGACTCCAACCATATAAACAATTATCACTTAAACAACAAGGAAAGAATAAGTTAGCTCCGAAATATTACGGACCATATCAAATTAACAGAAAAATTAGTCATGTCGCGTATGGATTGGACTTACCAGATAAGAGTCATATCCACAACGTTTTTCATGTATCATGTCTGAAAAAAGTTGTTGGCCAATGCAAACAGGTCCAAACTCTACTTCCCCTGTTGGATGAAGAAGGAAGAATAATTTTAGAGCCAGAAGCCATTATTGCCTCTAGAGAAAGGAAGTTACGATCTCGCATAATCAAAGAATATCTTATCAAATGGAAAAACCTTCCAGAGGAAGATGCAGCATGGGAATCAGAACATTTTCGTCAATTACACCCGTCGTTACCAATGCTTTGAGGACAAAACATTTTTTAAGAGGAAGGCAATGTTATGAACATAATATATATAAATAAGATGTTCATAACATAATAATTAATTAGTAAATAGTTAGTTAGTAAATAGTGATTATTAATAATGAAAGGACATGCTCTAGAAAAGACATGTCTAGTGGTGAAAGGGCACCCCTGTGTGGGTATATAATAAGCCCTCATTCTCAATTGTAATCATCATATATTTTATCAATTATTCATATTTTATATATATTATTGCGATTGCATATTTGGTTATCTGTTACGACAGGAACCAACGTAGAACCAATGGGTAAAGAAGAACACTGAACCCAAGAAGCAGTTCAACGTGCATAAGGAGAAGGAGATTTTTACAGAAGCCCAATAAGAATTCCAGAAGGAGAACATTGCATCGACTACACAACAGAGCAAGGAAGCTCTGGAATACGAAATGCTACCATCACTGGACCATACCAACATAATACAATCCGCGGAACAAGTAAGTACGATCAAAGACTTTTTGCAATCATGCATCAAAATGTTAAATGATCCTTCATCTATCAAAATATTGCAAAACATCCTAGAAAAATGTAGCGGCAAGATGACACAGAAGCCAGAAGTGAAAGCTGTCAACCATCTATAGACAAGAAGAAGAACAAGTAGGGAATTTAGATTAAATGCTAACATTGGGGATTTCAATATGGGAGATATTATACTAGATCTAGGATCCAAAGTGAATGTACTACCAAAAGCTACATGGAAATTCATGGGAGAACCTACACTGGGATATTCAACGGTTCAATTAAAACTAGCAAATCAACATAGAGTCCTACCAATAGGTAGACTGAAAGGACTAACGGTAGATTTGGATGGTGTGCGCACTAAGGCAAAATTTGAAGTCATCAAAATAGTAGATGACACAACACCTTACTCGACGCTACTTGGTCTGGATTGGGTGTTCGAAAACCAAGCCATAATTAACTTAAAAACCAGAAAATGACATTTGAGTCTGGGGACTATAGGGTCATAGCCCCACTCGACCCATCAGAAGGCGAGAGGTTCATAGAACCCACTTGTCTAGATTTAGAAGAGATCGACCAGTTGTATAAAACAGCTGCGCGTGATGTGGATTATATAAACCCAACTGCAGACGGGGTACTCAGTTGGTGGAGCATTACTTCATGCACAATAGACTCAGACACCGGGTTAGAAAACTGGCAACAAAGACTACACGAAGTATCCATGAGAAGGTGTGCCAGAATAGACTGCGCAGTAAGATGGATTGGCACAAAAATCAGAAAACAACCCAGCTTTCATGGGCTAAATGATTTGGAAACTTTCTTGACACAATATGAAGACAAAGTATTAGAAAACTAGAGATTGCTAGCACTGGATTTAGCATTAAAGGCTACGCCTGCTATATGGTGGGGTGCACACAAAGAAACTATCATAGATTGGTACTAATGTAAGCGATTACTGCGCATAAGGTTCGATGCAGAACAAACAGGTAACAAACAAGAGAAATATGATGGACTAGGCACACCACTAGAACACTTGGAGGCGTGTAAAACACTATGGAAAATGATGCCACCGGAGGAATGGTCTCACCACTTCATTCATACTTTAGAGGGCATACTAGCAAATTGGTACACGGACCAGGAAATGCATAAAGAAACCAAGACATGGGAAACACTTCAACAAAACTTTACAGTCACTTTCTCATTCAACCATGAGAACCCCAACATAGACGCAGCCCTGAAACAGATCATAAACGTCATATTCATTGAAGAACTAGAAGTAGAAACTATCACAGAGGTACAACATCAAAATAAGTAGCTAGTCAAGGATCTATTGTCATGCTACCACGTACAGGAGGAAGCTACGGATGAAGACGAACCGTGTGATATTTATATCGAAGAAGTCGAAGGTGAGAGAGATGTGGAAGGACCACCCTTAGAGTCAGAGGTCATCTCTGCGCCAATCAAAATAAATAAGGTTAACATAGGGACCACCGAGCGGCCCAAGATGGTCAACATTGGATATTACTGAGACAAATAGACACTAGAAAGTATCACAGAATTGTTGTGCGAATACATCGACCTTTTTCCCACAACCTTTACAGATATGAAAGGCATAGCCGGAGAATTAGGAGAAATGAATATACCACTCATACCTGATGTGAGACCCATTAAACAATGACCATATATATTAAATCCCATATATAAATAGAAAGTTAAAGATGAGATCGACAAGATGATCGAGGCCAACATCATCAAACTAGTCGAAGAATCAGAATGGATAAGTCTGATGGTAGTACAGGACAAGAAACAGGGAAGAACGATCAGGATATGCATCGACTTGAGGAAGTTGAACGATGCATGCCTACAAGACCCATTCCCCACACTGTTCACGGATGAAGTACTTGCGAACATAGGAGGCCATGAATCCTACTCATTCACTGATGGATTCTTAGGATATCATCAGATTAATATAGCACAGGAGGATAGACACAAGACCACGCTCACGACAAAATGGGGATATTATCAGTATACATTCATGCCGTTCGGACTGAAGAATGAAACCACGACATTTTCTAGAGTGGTCATCGCAGCATTTAAGGAATTCATCCATCAATTCCTCGAAGTATACCTGGATGACTGGACGGTCTATAGCCTATTAAAAAACCATGTGGAAGTGTTATGACTGATGCTAGAACAATGCAAACAGTGCCAGATATCACTGAATATAAAGAAATGCATATTTGGAACACCATTTGGGATACTATTGGGACACATAGTACACAAATAGGGTTTGCTAGTGGATCCGACCAAAATGGCACTCATTGTTAATCTACCAATGCCAAAAACAGTCCGCCAACTCAGAGCAACATTAGGACATACGGGATATTACTGGAAATTCATCAAAGGCTACGCGCATATTACAACGCCAATGGAAAAAATGTTAAGGAAGGATACAAAGTATCAATGGAACAACGAGTGCCAACATGGTCTGGATACCCTAAAGGAAAATATGGTCACCGCACCAATATTGGTATTTCTAGATTGGGAGAAGACATTCCATGTACATGTAGATGCATCAGTGATATCACTTGGACCTATCTTAGCACAACTAGGAGTAGGAGACTTGGATCACTCGATAGTGTTTGCAAGCAAAAAATTATCAGATTCAGAACAGAATTATAACATGACAGAAAGAGAAGGACTAGCCATGGTTTATGAACTACAAAAGTATAGACATTACCTATTTGGAAAACACTTTAATATGTTTACAGATCACTCAGTCCTGAAATACCTAGTCAACAAGCCAGTGTTGGGGGGTATAATCTGTCGATGGTTATTACTATTTCAAGAATTTGACTTTGAGGTAATAGTTAAACTAGGAAAACTGAATGCAGGACCTGACCACCTGTCGAGGGTCACAAATGGAGAGGAACCAACGAATTTAGAAGACAACTTTCCAGATGCACAACTATTCTTAGTACAGATTGCTGACGATTACTTCGTAGAGATCATCCAGTACTTAAGCACAGGTACTGCACTGCAAGAATATACCACTGCGTAGAAGAAGAACTTGGTAGTCTGCGCAACTGACTATCAATTGATAGCAAGACATTTATACAATATGGGCATAGATATCATCTTACGAAGATACATACTAGCCCATGAACAACCAAGAATTTTAGCAGAATCCCACGAGGGAATAGTAGGAGGGAATTATGCAGAAAAAGATACTATGCAAGATTATGGTGGCCAACAATCCATAGAGACTTGAAAGAATATTGTCAACAATGTGATGTCTGTCAAAGGGTAGGCAAACCCAATAGAAGGGATAAGATGCCACTACGACCACAAGTGACACTTCAGGCATTTGACAAATGGGCAATAGACTTCGTGGGACCCATTAACCCACTAGCCAAAAGAATGGGGGTGAGATATATTATCACCATGATGAAATACCTAACAAGATGGGAAGAAGCCGCGCCAGTAAAAGATTACAGCACAGAGACAACTTCACACTTTCAGTTTGAATAGGTAATTACTAGATTTGGGTGCCCAAGAATTTTGATGAGCGTCCAAGGAACACACTTCATAAACAACACCATCTAAGTGATGCTGGAAGAGTTTGAATTTCATCACCAGAAAAGCACACTGTATCATCCATAGGAAAATGGCATAGTAGAAGCCTTCAACAAAATTATAGAAAACGCCTTGACAAAGATATGCAACGTCAACAGGGATGATTGGGATCTTAAGGTACCAACAATACTATGGGTGTATAGAACCACATGTAAAAATCTGACTAGCCACACACCATTCAAACTAGTCTATGGTCAAGAAGCAGTAGTGCCCTTAGAATTTTTAATACCCAACCTACATGTAGCAACCATTACACAAATGACAGAACAAGGTGTAGTACAGGAAAGACTGAATCAATTACTGTCAATGGAGGAATACCAAATCTTGGTAGGATTCCATCAAAAAGTACAAAAAGCAAGAGACAAATATTGGCACGACAACCACATCAAGAGGAAGATGTTCAAGGAAGGATATCTAGTATTACTCTACGAAAGTAAAGCTCTACAACACCCATGAAATATGAGAATGCATTGGCTAGAACCATAAGAAGTAAAATCTATCATGGATGGAGGAGCTGTACAGTTAAGATACCTAGTGGGCATAGACCTCAGAGGAATGGTCAATGGGAGCTAACTAAAGCTATATAAGGACATTCGACCACCCACCGCGCGGTAAAAAAAGAAGAAGAAAACAACAGCTGAAAACAACGCGCATCATGATGGACATACCGCATATGAAACATGAAGCCAACAAGGGAAAAGATAACAACCATATCAAAAAAGGTAACATGCGGGAAAACGAAAGCCGACAAAAGCAGGCTGATAAGACATCAAGAAGCAGAGTTAAAGCAAGGCAAGGACAGATGGGATGCGGAGATGGCAGAGCAAGCATAATGGCAAATATGAAACCACCGTAGATGCATTTAACCTACAATTATGGTGCATTAATCACATGATGGAGGAAGCATCCTCAACAAGATTCATGATGAGCCCATACAACACACGAACACAACAACAATTAGTCTATTCATGGAAGGAGAACAGGAAAAGAGCAACAACAACAAGGACGAACATAGTGAAACCACAGAGCTCACGAAATCCATTTGAACCCCACAAACTGTCGACAAACACCATTATGGAACCACCAAAGCTCGTAGAACTAGGACATATAGGTATATCAACCAGGGCTTAGACAAGGTCGCAAGGACCACTGGAAGAAAGCGAGCAACAACCCCCAGAAATCGTTGATATTGACGAAATCCCGTCGCTAGAGGAAATTCTAGTAGAGTCCACACCCATACTTGAGGAGGTTCCGAAACCACAAACAGAGGCCATGGAACATGATACACTAGCAACAACACATGAGACTCAGAACAAAGAAGAAGAAACCCACCAGGAAATACCACCAAAAACACTAAAGCAGCCGTAGGAGCTAACATAAGCGCACAAAACTTGGAAACATAAGTGCAACCAGACGTTCCACAAAGACCCATCCCAGATTTTCTTTCAGCCGAGCCAATGGGTGAAATGGTCATGGCTTGGGCATAATGGATGGAAAAGGAGCAACCATAAGCTACTGGAACCTCAAGCCAACCATCACAGCCAGAGGACCGAAATCAGATACTGATCTCACCTTGAAAGAAACCGACTGCAAAGATTGTGCTACCTCGCATACCAAAGGGAGTATATTTGGATCCACAACTATTAGGTCACATTGGGAAGCTCAAGTATTCCTACCATGACGTAGCAGATGAAACCAAATATCCAGAGTTGGCACCACAGGTTTTTATGCAGAAAATAGTCGTGAACCAACTCAGAGAATCCATCACCCAGCCACACCAGTGGGCCACTGGATTGGACAAAACAAGAATTATAGGGTTGCTGAAGATACCACACTTTGGCAGAGGCTAATATGCAACGACATGTGTCAAACAACTGTTAGCAGTTACACATGGAGGGGATATATGGATGGAAAAACTCATCCACATAACGATCAAACTTGTCACGCAGATAACAGGGCTACCCACCAGGGGTATGGATCCCGCACTGATTCTAGACAATAAGTCCAAGGAAAAAACATTGGAAGAAGAGATGAAGAAGAAATATGGCATTGACAGGGGTACAAGAGGCATTATAATTAAATGGATCAACAATGTCGCGACACAATTGGGTGCAAAAATCTTAGCCTGCAAACTGCTAAGAAAATGTCACAAAGACGAAGTACCATCAGGAGTCATTGTTGTTGTAGCTCAGTGCGTAGAAGGCACCTTCATGAGTTGGGCGCCATACCTATCAAACTTGTTCCAAATAGAATACAAATACGTGCTGGACGTAGGTACAAAATTTCATTACTCATGGCTGATCACTCTCATAGATTTCATGAGATGGAGAGAACCAGAATACGTTGTCTTTGCTACCACACCACATCCAGGAGGAGCAAGATATCGCATCCTGAGATCTGGGCCACTAGCCAAGCATAAGAAGGAGAATGAAATTGTATTTGAAGCGTACCTACAGGAGATACAAGAAGCCATCAATTGATCATGGAGAATAACACCGGAGGTTGTCGCACGATACAGGGACATCTCTAATTTCTGGGCTAGGCAACAAGCCATGTGGATACAACCAAGGCAGGACCTGGATAAACAGTGGCTACAGATGCGCTACTGTGTCATCGAGGGTGATATCGCCATGATCATCAATGAATGGCCTGATGAATGGAGGATTCCAACTATACCCAGAGGAGTACCAGGACAAACAACAGAAGGAGGGGATGCGTAGGCAGAGACGCAACCTCCACAAATCCCAGGACCCAAGAGATGAAGAATGGGCCAACCCAAGTCGACTCAGGAAGATGACGGCTCAGAGCAGCCAGGGAACCAGAAGGGGAGGATAGAAACCACCCAGCTGACCAATGAACAGAGGAAACTGACTGAGGGAGCACAGGAAACTGCACCAAACCCCATCACACAGGAACCAGGAGGGGCTAAGAGACTAACGGTACAGGACGCAGGTGCACGCAAGAAAATGAAGGCACAACAACCACCACTGAATTACACAATCATGAAGGATGATGGAGAGATGATTGCCAGGATGGTCCAAGACTACCTCGTAGAAGATTTCGATCATGCCGCACACCACAAAGATAAACTGTAGAAGGAATTGATAGAAATGGGACAACTCCTTAAGAAATTTGGTGAAGCCCAAATCACGAGTAGCATTAGGGGCATAAAGCCATTGACTACATAGACCACAGAAAGGGTGGAGGTAGAAGAACACATCTCAGTTCTTCCGATACCACATGCACATTCCACAGTCTACATAAAGCCTAGCATGCTGCGAATGGATGAAATTTTGGTACAAAAACCACTGAAGGATTTGGATAATGTCCAATTGGTCTTTACACAGATGCCATCAAAAGAATTACACAAACTACAGTTTAGTGTTGACCACGAGATGTAGTCTCGAGAACATAAAAACTTAGTTGGGCTACAACACACAACAAAGAAGAAGGAAGTGCTAGAAACAGTTTGCGCACAGGCCCAATCGGAAAATAAGGAGGAGAAAGAATGTAGAAACGAGATGAAATGAAGAGTGGAAGAATCCTTTGGGAAAATTCCAACTACTGTGCAAGGAAATGAACTCCCAACTGCATAGAAGATTGACCAAATTGCACAGGCAATTGATTAATATCAAAAGGAGATTGAGACTCTCTGCGAACAGATTAGACCAACAACTCCACCAGCAGTGAAGGAGCAAAGGAAGTAGGAACCAAAAATGTAACTGTAGGAGCTAGAAAAATAGGTCAGCACTATTATAACCCTAAATTGCACCACACATGCTTACCTGGCATCAGGCCAATTCATATCCCTTCTTTGCCAAAACTCTATTGAGCAACTCTTTGAAAATCCTCTTGTGTCAAGGCCCACGCACCCTAACCCATTACTGCACACGTGTGCACGCTGGCTGACTCACAACAACCCTCGTGTACCTAACAAAGCACGGAAAAAGGAAAGTTTCCGACGGAACAAAAAGCTATGGGTCAGTTAACTAAAACTCCTAGCCATGCATGGTCGAGGGTTCATCCAAAACCCTAGCTCCTTCTAGCCTATAAAAGAAGGGGTAGGGGTACCATTTGGAGGAGGAAAAAATATAGTGAAGAAACTCTGCCCATTTATGTAATCCATTGTCCCAACCCTTTAGCCTTTCCTCATGCCAAAGGAGATTTAACGCAAAGTAGTTGAAGGACAGAAGAAGAGGAGCCTAGGATCAGGTTCAAGGAGCGGTGGCCAGTCTCTTCTTTTTTGTAAGTTGATTCACTTTCAGTAATAAAAAGAATACTTATCCCATCCCAATCCATGAATTATCTATAGTTTGATTAATTTATGCTTGATTTCTAACCCTTGAGTATAGAAGCAGTATGCATGCATAGTTGTTGTTTGTCTTGAGTGCAGGTCATCTGTGGAAGGAGAAAGGCAAGCAAGTGATCAAAGCACAACGAAGGATCTACATCGAACGCCAGTAATAAGGTTGGTGGTCCTTTTCCATGCATTTACTGTGAAAAAGGGGTTTAAATCTTGGGCTGTAGGTAAAAAAGTAGTTTCTATTCGGTCAAAATCTGCATGCAATTCTGACCCTAGTTTGCTAGTCCGTAGGGTGTTTTTCCCAACAACAGAATTGGTGACTGTACTGGGGAGAATACTCTTTAGGGTTCCTAGATTTATTTAAGTTTTTTGGGTAGTTTAAAGATTAAGTTTTCTGTTTTTCTTTGGCTGTCTTTTTCTGTAAGGTCTGAGGTAGCAGGGAGTCTGGTTTTCCATACCAACTTTCCCTGAATTTTGCTTGACTGTAGTTTTTGGGACACACAGAGGTACACGCGGCCTGTAGAAGGCCTACACGCATGTACCTGCACCCTATCCTCTTACAACCCACGTGTGAACGCTAGCTGTAGAGATAGCAGTAGCATGTAGGAATTCAGAGAACCTTAGAGGAAGTCCTCCTCTTCCCTGTCAGAATTATACATTCTCAGGGGGTTTTCTGGAATCCTGTCTGAGTCTTGCTGGTTCACAGTCCTATCTCAGATTTCTTTTTTTGCCTTATTATTCCTTGCATTATTTGTCTTTTCTGTTAGAAAGAGCATCCAAGCCTTCAAGGGACCCTGGTTATCAATACCAAAGGCCTCTTCCTGGTCTGGACTGCCTGGTCTCATTTTTTTCCCTTAGAATTTAGATATACACGCAGCCTGTACAAGGTCAACCCGCGTGTACATGCTTTCTGTCTCTGCTCAACATGCATTTGCACGCGTGCTGTTTTAGTGACAGTCATGTGCTTGGAGAGGCTACTTTTTGTTCAGGGTGGGGCAGTCATCCCCTCCTTTGATAAGAAGTATTCCTCTTAGGTGTTTGAGTCTAGGTTTAAACAGTCAGTAGGTTAGGTCATCTTACCCTTAGCCTGTTTTTTCTCAGTTAATAGTCGACAATTTTTTTTTTTTTTTTGGTTTTTAGACAAGCATGAGAGTCTTTGTTTTTTTATTGCCATTGTGTGATTCTTTACTCTGATTCTTTGCGATCTGTGATTTAAGCTAGAATTTGTTTTTCTTAGTTTTTTTCTTGTTGGTATTTTCCCGTTTTTTCTTTACTAGCACTTAAATAAATAAAAAAAAATCTCTTTTCATTTTCTTCTTTGGTTGAAGAGTGTGTTTCTGCATCATTAGCTAGGGAGAAGTATTTTATTTCATAAGTTTTTTGCAGTGCACTTAGATCATAAGTAGCTCGTAGTCGAGCGAAATCCCTTTGAGTTTGCTGTATAAAATCTTAGAAAAAAAAAAAAAATCTTTCTTTGTGAAAAGTTGTTGAAGTTTTAAATTTAGTAAAAGTCTTTTGTTTCCAGCTTTTTTCATTCATTTTTTCTTTCATCTTTACACATCATCAGTTTCACCCTCATACCCCTTGACGTAAGATAAATCTATAAAAGCAACGCTAATTTTAAAATCTACTAGACTTTTATGTTTGTAGGGTTCACAAACTAGTTCAGGACTAGGGCCTTGGATTAGGTTGGAGAGGAAACTCTTCAAGGCCATTCAAAACCAAACATTAGAGTCTGAGATAGGGAGTGTCTAAGTCCAGTTTCATGTAAGTTATCCGAGACCCCCCTCTAACACAGGGGATAAACATGAGGTCGCGTGTGGAAAGGTAGCAGAGATAACCCCTCCAAAGCTGAACCAATCGTAGTGGAGAACAGATATAGAGGGCTTGTTTTGGGATTCCATCGTCTTCATTTGCCACGGGGCTTCGTGGGTCTCGAATCAATTCAAGGTCCTCAGTTTTCTTCCGGGCCATTTTCTCTCGATACCCTTGACAGGTTTCGAGCTTGATACCCTGCTCATTGTGGTCTACCCGACTTTCGACTATACCCGCCTGGTGACTGTTCGCGTGCTGGAAACCTAGTTGCCAATATTTTTAGGGACATACACAGGTGACTGCGGGGGTATACCGCGGTACCTAGGAAAGACATCGGGTGACTCTTTGAAAAGTATACCTAGAGGGTGCTTCCGTTTTCGAGTTGCACTTGCACCGGTAAGTTGCTCTAGTGTTGGTTGTTGTAACTATTCTTCCAAATAGTTTAGTGATTGCTTGACTTATCTCTTAGGGGCTTCTTTTTAGTGTGTGTTACTTTTGAACATTTAGAATAAATTAGCATGTCTTGGATCTTCTCACACAGTGGAGGATCCTGAGTTTTTCCGGTCACGAAGGCTTCTTGGCATGCCGCCGGTTACATTGGATCCACCCCCGCCACCATTAAGGTGGAAGCTAGACCAACAAGGGTCTTTCGAAGTGACCGGGTTACAAACCTTTGTGCCCGAACAAATCTCGGAGGAATCAACTGCCACTCTTGGCTCAGTTGAAACCCCAACCACTGATATATTGGCACCGTTTATTGTACCAATCCAATTTCACAAATTCCAGACAGTGCCTCACACAGCTATGGAAACAAACGCTGTTACTTCTTCTGGGAATTCTTTAATTCCCACCACAGTTGCTACCACATGAGAATCATCTCCTAACTTACCGTCGTCAGTCTGAGCCACCATGGTCTCGGTCGCAACTACGTCGCACAGTGGACCGAACCCGTCTATGGCAATGACCACAACCCCCTTCACACCTAGTGCGACAGGCCCTCTATTCTCATACGGTATGCCTAGTTCGGGTACAAGTCCTGCACTAACCTACTCCACTTTATAGACTTTGGGTCTAGGGGAAGGGAGCTCTAACGCTCCTCTGAAAGGTCAACTTGGGGGCACTCATGTCCCTTTTAATGATTTTCCTTACGCAGGAGGTCATATCCCTCCTTTGTCCCCTTCGCTTGGTGGTTCGCATCAGCAGTCCGCCAGGCAACCTGCACACACTAGTTTATTTGGAGCAGGGAGTCAAGGAACACCTGCGCACAGTATGCCGGTAGGTTCAACATCGTTTTCTTGGAACGAGACGTTTGGTAACAACACTTTCTCATCAACCACTTTCCTGTCTGGGGGCAATCCCATTTTTGGACAATCTACTCCTGCGCAAGGTGCTATTCCTGCGCAGGGGGCACATATAGCAGGACCTTGGAACTTAGGACAAGGATCCGTTCCCTCCTCTGGAATGTCGTTCTGGGGTAATTTTTTCCACAGTCAATGGAACCCTGGACATAATACTATTCCTCTCCCATCAGGACCGACATGGGGTAATCCTTCCCAAAGTCCTTCGAACACAATGCATTCCCAACACTCTATGTCCTTTATGGGAAATCAGCTGATGATGTCTCCATAGATGCAAAATGCTTACGCTGGTCAGGGCCATGGTTTCTACCAAAATCTGGGCCAGTAGCCAAACTTTTCCTGGCAACCTGGTGCCAGTCAAACTCTAGGACCCTTTTTCCCAGGTTATCAGCAGCAACCCAAACTACCATTCCTGGCGACTTTACACTTGCCAGATTTGACAAGGTTTTTAAATGATCCTATTTGTCACAATCCATGTTGGCCTCCTATGCCAACGAAGTTGCCTTCAGACATTCCAAAGTTTGAGGCCAAGCCTAATGAAGATCCAGGTGATCATGTGACTACCTTATATCTTTGGTGTTAATCTAACTCATTGAAAGATGACTCCATACAGTTGCGATTGTTTCAACGTACTCTTATCGGGAGTGCCGCGAAATGGTACATCGAGCTCGATCACTCAAGATACTCTTCTTTTGGTGAACTGGCGATGGCCTTCCTTAACCATTTCCAGTTACCTATGAGATACAACGCTGGCACAGAGCTGCTCGCCAATTTTGAATAGACAACATCGGACCATATCTCTGATCATATCCGAGAGTGGAGATGATGGAAGAGTCTAATTAAAGTACCAGTCCCACCAACATTCCTTCTTGAGTGGTTCCTTAAGTCTTTGGTCCCACAGTTATCCAAAGACATCGTGACTTCCAGAGTTTTCTCCGAAGAAGATGCCATCATGAGGTCTCAACGGTTTGAGCTCATCTATTCTCAGTCTGGTTTATTATACAACATCTTGCTAGATGCGCCACGTTTGATACTGGATAAAACTAGATAGAGAGCTGGACCACATGCCGATGGTATTGTTGGTTCAGCACAAACCAAGCCCACTGAGCAATTGACAAAATAGTTGCAACATTTATCCATAAAACACACAGTGGTAAGCCAAACTACTGCTTTGGCTGCTCCCCCTACCCAAACATCAGAAGTACACTCCGTGTAGTCGACTAAACCAAAGGCCACCCAACAGCCTGAAGGGAAGAAAAAACAATGAAAGAAGGGTAAGGGGGATAAAAAACCCACTGATAATGTTGGTGGGGACACCATGGAAAAACGAAAGGCAAGGTATCCGTGCAACTTGTGTGCAGAAGACCACCCGACCCATCTTTGTCCTCGACTTGCAGAGGCCCAAAAGTTTGTCACACAGCAACAACAGGAAGTGTTGACTAATCCTTTTCAACATGGGAAAAATTTAACTCAAGCCTCTACAAGCACAGAAGGGGGCAGCCAAGAAACCTGCCCTCCTCCAAACAATCCCTCATACGTGAACGTATATATGGTTAGGGGTGATGCTTTCATAAAGACTAGAGAGCACGACTATAGTAAACCAAGCGCTTCTGAGAAGGGTAAAGAAGCTGATCTCCCATCTCTTCCTCTACAGATCGAGAAGACGTTGGGAGAAACAATGACACGCATTCCAAAGGGTGCATTTAAAAAAGCTTCTCACAACCCAAATGCAAGGGCCACCTAGAATTACTCTGTGGTGAAGGATTTATCACAAACCCCTTGTACGATGTTTTCTTTGGAGGTCCTCCAATGCTGCCCTGCTCAGAGGAAAGCCTTGTTAACCTCTTTGGGCTCTACTGAGACTTGTAATCCGGGTACCATCATGTTAGATACAACCGACTTAAAACCTCGTCTGCCTTACCACATAGTGTTTAAGATAGTAGTGGCTCATCCCACGAAAACTTTTACACAAAATATCTTCTGCACGGTGGTCGACGAGGGCGCCTCGACATGCATTATGTCATTATCATATTGGAAGGCCATTGGCCAGCCTGCTTTGTCTCCATCACCTACTCTCCTCACTGCTTTCGACGGTCGTTCTTTTCAACCACATGGCATCATTCCTTCTTTCCCTGTGCAGTTAGGAGGGAAAATCGTGTGTGTCGAAGTAGAGGTAGTCGATGCTCCCATCGACTATAACCTCTTGTTAGAACGGAGTTGGAATTATGCTATGCAAGCTGTGGTTACTACAGTTTTCCGAGTCTTGTTGTTTCCACACGAGGGTCGGATAGTGACGATCGATCAACTATATTTCTCCAGACTTGACCCAGCTTTGGGGGCATCTACAGTCCCCATGATTGATAATCCTCAACTAGGTGTCATTAACGTAGGAGTTGGTTTATGCCCGTCCTTGATGGGTACCTTCGATTACCCACCTCCTCATGACGATGTCAAATTTATATCTAATCACCATAAGGTTGAGATTTTTCAAGTTTCTTCATTCCGCACGACTTAATTTGAGGATCCTTGGATTCTTCCTTCCCCATCAGCCACGATGGATGAGACAGGGCACCCCGACATGTCCATGCCCTTGTCTGCCGTTGAGGTAGAGTACTCTTTAGTCCAACAAGCTTCAACTAACCCTGATCCGACTCCTGCACAATAGTTAGATCCAATTCTAGAGCTTGTTCAGGCTTAGGGTTCTCTCACTAACGTTGATTCATTAGAATTAGTCTTGCCTTCTGACGAAGCAGTAATCGAAGCAATGATTATTCTGGACAATCCTTGGGAAGATCTTCATCATAGATCATATTTCCTCCCAGAGTTAAGCCGAATCGAAGCAGGAGAATTCACCGTTACCATGACGGGATATCAACGATGTCCTATTAATCTCTTAGCTACGTAGGAAATTTATGCTGAGGGTAATATGGCGAATATCGCTGAAACTATACCCATCAACAACTCCCGAAACCCTGACATCATGGAGAATGTCTTCGTCGGAGCAGATTTCTCCCCCGAAGAGATTCAAATTTACAAGGATCTTTTCAAAGAATTACGCGACGTTTTTGCTTGGTCTTATGAGGAAATGCCAGGTATCAATCCGAAAATAGTTGAACATGAAATCACAACGTATCCTAATGCCAAGATTGTTCAACAAAAACTTCATCCAATCAATCCTAAGAAAGCAGCAGCCATCAAGATTGAGATTGAGAAATTGCTAAAGGCAAGTTTCATTTATCCTATTCATTTGACTCAATGGGTGTCAAACCTTGTGCCGGTTAATAAAAAACAAGGCACGATTCATGTATGTACCGATTTCCATGATTTGAACAAGGCATGTCCCAAAGATAATTTTCCAACACCATTCATTGACCAGATCATTGATGAATGTTCCGGTTGTGAAGCCTTTTCGTTCATGGATGGTTTTTCAGGATATAATCAAATCCAAATCAAACCTGAGGACCAACACAAAACGACATTCATTTGTCTGTGGGGTACATTCGCATATTGTAAGATGCCTTTTGGCCTTAAAAATGCTAGAGCCACATTCCATTGGGCCATGTCTTTTGCTTTTCATGACCTCAAACATATAGTCGAGGCCTATCTAGATGATTTATCATCATGCTCTCGCAAGCGAACGGATCATCCCACACACCTTAGACTAATCTTTGAACGATGTCGCTACTTATGGATTCACTTGAATCCAAACAAGTGCAGATTCTGCATAACGTTAAGATGTTTGTTAGGTTTCATCGTATCAACAACAGGGATCATGGTCGATCCTCTTAAGGTGGAGGCAATAATCTAGTTGCCCCCCCCATGCACAATCTTACAACTTCAGAGTCTACAAGGAAAGGCGAACTTCTTACGACGCTTCATCGCTAACTATGCTGAAATCACCAAGGGATTTATGCGTTTACTAAAGAAAGACGTTCCTTTTTCTGGGATGAATCTGCTCAATGCTCTTTCGACGCATTAAAACATGCCCTCACAACCGCACCTCTACTACGACCACCTAACTATAAAAAATATTTCTTATTATATCTGGCTGCCGCAGAGTCAATCATAGGCATGGTTTTAGTTCAGGAAGATGATTCATTTTCAGAATATGTGATCTATTACCTGAGCCGAGGCCTCATAGGACCGTAACTCAATTATTCTCACATAGAAAAACTTGCGTTGGCAACAGTTCATGCTGTTTAATGGTTCCATCACTATGTTCTGTTTCTCAAGACCACCATCATTGTTGTCGTGAATCCATTCCAGTACATGTTGACATGACGAGTTATAGGAGGAAAAATCAGTAGATGGATAGTCATCCTCCAAGAATTTTACTTAGACTTCGTTTCAGCAAAGTCCAAGAAGTCATTGGTCTTCGCAGAGCTTATTTCAGAACTTCTGGTTGAGTCAGGTGACGTTGTGCCTGAGGAATCACCTATCCGGGGGGATATGTTTTTGATTGCATCTTCATACCCCTGGTATGGAGATATACTTATCTATCTCCATACTTTGAAGTGCCGCACCTCTACTTCTCGTGATGAGCGTCGATAGATAGACCATCAGGCTAAGAATTATCTCATACTTGATGATACGTTGTATCGGAGAGGTGTAGACTGCATCTTGCATTGATGTCTCACTCATGAGGAGGCCATCATAGTGCACAACGATTTCCATAATGGAGCTTGTGGCGGTCATTTATCTGGGTTGGAAACAACCCAAAATATTCTACGAGCAGGTTACTTCTGGCCGACACTTATCAAAGATTGTATCGAATCGGTCAAGAAGTGCCATCCGTGCCAAATATTCTCTCGGAAGATGAGGGCACATCTCGCTCCTATGTTCCCTGTCATCACAGTTGGTCCCTTCACTAAGTGGAGGATTGATTACACTACATGCAACCCCCCGTCAGGAAGGTGGCACCGCTATATCATCGTAGCTGTCGACTACTTCACTAAGTGGGTCGAAGCTATGCCAACGTTTAAAGATGATGGAGAGACTGCAACTCTCTTCTTATTCAACCAGATCATAGCAAGGTTCAACGTCCCGAGAGAGATTGTCACTGACCATGGCAGTCACGTTCAGAACCAAATGATGACTGAATTAACATCAAAGATTGGGTTACGGCAGGAACATTCATCACCTTACTACCCCCAAGCCAATGGGCAGGTGGAAGCTGTAAACAAAACTCTTAAGACTATTCTACAACGAACTATCAACTCAACCAAGTCAAATTGGCATTTGATGTTATACTCGGCATTATGGGCTTACCAAACATCTATTAAGACTGCAACCGGTTTCTCACCTTTTCAACTCATTTACGGGCTGGAGGCAGTCTTGCCCATCGAATGTCAAATCCCATCTCTGAAATTGGTAGTACAATTATTGCCAGACACTTCTCCACTTGAAGAACGGTTAGTACACCTTGAGCAGCTCGATGAGTAGTGTCGCTATGCGGCCCTAGCCAATGAGGCTCACAAACATAAGGTCAAGTGTCAATATGATAGGTCCATTTGTCCTCAGATTTTCTCTGAAGGCGACCTTGTCCTGGTCTATGACCAAGACAAGGACCCCCTAGGGGAAGGAAAGTTTAAACCCATGTGATTCGGACCCTTCATTATAAAAGAGGTATTAAAAAAGGGTGCTTATTGTTTGGTTGATTTTGAATGGAATGCTTTGGTGGAGCCTAGAAATGGGCTCTACCTCAAGAAGTATTACTCATAGACAGGTCACTGTGGGTAACTTTTTGTAACATATGTATAGTCTTTGTACTATTACTTTTTAAGTTTCTTTT
>ML787720.1:247959-277402 GCA_009831015.1 Picea engelmannii
TTGAATGGAATGCTTTGGTGGAGCCTAGAAATGGGCTCTACCTCAAGAAGTATTACTCATAGACAGGTCACTGTGGGTAACTTTTTGTAACATATGTATAGTCTTTGTACTATTACTTTTTAAGTTTCTTTTAAAGTGTTATGAACGTGTCATTGATGTTATCTTTCGTCAATATGGCAGATGTCAAGTGAGTCTGAGGTGTTCGTTGGGTATGCAGACGGTGCTAGTCGACACATGCGGAGGCTTGCCTCCGCAGCTTGGGTAATATTTACACCTCAAGGTTAGTTGTTATCTTTCGGAGGTATATTCTTAGGTGACACCACAAATAATGTCACTGAGTATAGTGCAGTTATTGAGTTGCTTCGTGACGCCTTTTCATTGGGTATCTCTCATCTCCAGGTCTATCTCAACGCTCAACTGGTTGTGTCGCAGCTAAACAGAGTATACCGGGTTCATGATCCAACTTTACATCGACGATTCCTTAGGGTATGTCTCTTAGAACGAAACTTTGATTATATTGCATATTTTCATGTTCCTAGGAGATTAAACCAAATCACAGATACTCTAGCTAATCAAATTTTAGATTGGCATCTTTCCCACATATAAAAGAACATGGACATAAACATGTAAATACATTTTTGCACACAGAATCCATAAGACACAAAAAGATAAAAACCATATATAAACATCATAAAATAACTAGAGTACATAGATGGACGCAAGTGCCTCAAAAATGGGAATAGTAACAAGTCACTGGGCTTATGCCCTCAAAAAATATATACAAGTAGGTGCTCGTGGCACATAAAAAGTATAAGTCTGTTCAGGGCCTATGGGCCCTGTTATAATCATCCACAACACAGGATAAACGCCTAAACAATCGAACCCATGTCCGAGGTGCCCCCACAACATGCGGTTGCATGGATGGCGACAGGTCCTCTATCTCTACCATCAAGACTGTGTGAGTGAGCGCAGTGAAGTTACGCTCAACTCGTCTAAGGACCCTCTCGGCCTCTCCGGCTGGGAGGTTCCCTGCTACTGCTGCTCCCCCAGCGGCGACAGCCACGACTTCTAGCCGTGGATGATGCCTGTTCCGTGCATAATCGACAGGTCACACGGGGCCCACATCTGCATGCAACAAACATTTACCTGTCAAATACTATGGCATACAAAAAAATGATATATATAAAAAAAAGACATAAAAATTACATATGCAAACAAAAAAAACTACAAAGGTGGAGACTTACCCATCTCCCCTCGCTCCTCACCATGAGGCACGGGTATCTCAGGATCTCTAGAGAAATCTATCCCTGCATACGGGTAGTCCTCAATCACAGGGATCTGTCGTGACAACCAAGCAAAGAAATCATCGTCGAAAGACTCAATCGTCCTTCCACCACCATGTTGCGACAGTAATACTGCCCATCTACACACTGCAGGGAAAGAGGCCTGATGTCCTCGTATTACAACCCGAGGATTGAAACTCGGAACTCTCTCAAAAAAGAATGAACACAAGATGGTCCCGAACCCGAAGTTCCTCTGTGTCCACTGTCGACAATATACCAATTTCCTCTTCATGCACTTGAGCAATGTGGTACTCCAGTCAAAAATTTGTGCATTCATGCACTGGATGGCACAGTTCATCTGTGCGCATGAAGCCTGATGCAAGGTTGCTGAGCCAGTAATCTGCCCAATCAGTAACAATATAGTCTGCAACGCTATGTTAGTAATATTGATAATGGGTACCTGGGAGCCCACACGGTCAGTCCCAGCCTCACAATGCTCAGCTATAAATTCCAAGATCTTGCTTGGCCCCACAGGAAATGTCCAGAAGTTGACTGGTTCCCCTCTCCTTGAGAGGCCAGTTAGAAAGTAGATATCCTCGGTGGTGGGCACCAGTGATTGACCCTCTAGCATAAATGCCTCTGCATCAGGGTGCCAGTAGTCAATCAAGGCATTCAATAGCCTTGGTTGTGTGTGCATAAATGGACATAGAAAGAATTTGAGTAAACCGCATTACATTAACACGGCCACGACATTCGGATCTGATGCAACCAACTCACTGATTGCCTCATGCTCCCTTTCCCTCCACTGGACATACATCCTGCCAACACAACAATGTAAAGGAGGGTCAGTACTTCCTTTTAGTTTTCTTTTTCATCATAAAAGGGGGGTACACGCAGGCTATAGAGGTGACAATCGCATGTACACGCGGGCAGACTTTACTCTGCTCGAATGTACATGCAGTCTGTCCAGAGACAACTCACGTGTACTTAGGGCCGACCTTTTTAAGGTCGACGCCCACCCAAAAAATAAACTAAACAACGAAATTGAAGTATTGAATGGCTAGATAAGGGAGTTTGTACTTACTTGGTCCAAGAAGAAGTTTGTTTCATCCACTGTAGCTCCCAGAATCACTATTTTTGGCAAAGGGGGTCTTTTGGCTCCAGAGTCAATTTCCAAATCAATAATGGTGATAATGAGCTGCCAACTTCTATTTATATACTTTTTGGCCTCTTTTTGTCACTTTTTTGGCCTCCCTTATCAATTTATTTATACCAAAAACCATTTAGAGTGATACAAGAGTTATATGGGAGGGATCTGATCGGGTACTGGGACATTTTTTCGAGTTTTGAGAAAATATTGATGGTCCATATTTTTTTTTTTTTTTTCAAAAATCAACTTGAGCATATAAGTTAGGTTACCACCTCAACTTTTGCGTCTCGTTGTATTTTTCTTCTGCTATAGGATCGATTCCATCAGGTTGTAACATGGAACCATCATATCTACTCTAGAAGTGTCACAACTTGGTGGTAGAGCTTACCAGAATGTGGATACCCTAGGTAAGTCCTGGTTGCATTATGGTGTCCATGTCGTTTATAAAAACACTGTAGGCTCGAGAGTTAGTATAGTCTTTCCTGAATATGAGTTTGAGCCTCATTTACATGAGTCTTTTTCACTCTTTGTCTCACCCTCAGGACTCCCAAAAAATAATGGGTCTCTTTTTAAGCCCTTTTCAGACCCTCTAAAAATGAAAAGATTGCCGAGCGATCTTGTGACCTTTCACGCTCGTTAAACTGAAATTTGAAGTCACGTCTGTCCGGCGGTAGTTTACCTCTTTTTTCGGTCCGAACGGTCAACTGTACGAACAAAGGTATACTCTATTGAATTCCCATTCTTTAGAAGAGTACTCTCAGGTATAATTTTATTCCTTTTTCAGGCCCGAGGGACTAAATTTATGAAAAAGAAACCCCCACGGAGTCCATAGTTAAGCTCTTTTCAGACTCACTAAAATTGAAAAGATCGCCGAGTGACCTTATTCTTTCACACTCGTTAAATTGGTCCAGAAGAATATTCCTGACGGAGTCCATAGTTAAGCTTTTTTCAGACTCCTTAAAAGTGAAAAAATGGCCGAGTGATCTTGTCCTTGTCACACTCGTTAAAATGGTTTTGAATTGACGTCTAATCGGTGCTAGTTTACCCCTTTTTTGAACCGACTAGACTATTGTCGAAAAAGGTACCCTAGCGGAGTCTCCTTTTATGCTTTTTCAGACTCTCTAAATATGAAAAACCACCGAGCTTACCTTCTTTGGGCTCGTTAAACTTACATCGAAGGATGCTACCATTGTGTGTTCTATCAACCGCATTTTCATACCTTATCCACCCGCCTTGTGACAATTTGCTTCTGCGTCTTAACACCTTTGGCCACTGGAGGATTTTACCCGAGTATCATTTTACCAGAAGATCAGTCTTGTCCTTCTGCCTTAAGATTGTATGTTTGCAGTACTCGTTCCTCCATTGTAAGGTAATATTCCTTTATTCTTTTTCCAAAATTATCGAAAAGAACAAAAAAATAAAATATACCCCAAAAAGAGGATGGGAAAAGTATTTTCTTTATTGGCAGCATAATGAGTCGCCTTTGGATAAAGCACATCTATCCATTTGATCATAAGACTATGGGATGCAGTACAACCTTAGGAAGCTTTTCTCGCTATATAGAGTTGTGTCCTCTACCATTTGGTTATTCTTCCAAACATATGGAGAGTTTGCGTTGCCTCCTGCTTCGTAGACTTATGATTAACATATATGCTGCCTGAGTCTTATCACTTATCATGCTATTGTCCAAGGGAAGTTTGTCACTAAGCCCAAGTTGGCCCCTCTGCAATATGTCTCTTGTCCTCATACCCGACCATCCTGAACTTCCAATCAAGTGCTTGTTTGAAATCACTGAAGCCTTCAGTCCAATCATCAAGATTATCAAGTCCATAACCGACGGGCCATCGAATACCTCTGGGTAGTGCGGTCGTACACTCATATTACACTCCTACCCGAGTTTAAGAAGATTTTGAAGTTGTTTCTCGAGCTCTGAAGTCCAGCCATTGGGCCGAATCAACTTTTGGAAGATGGATACTCTATATGTATATCTTTCTGATTTCGATATGTAGCTCCGTTGTGTATTATTCGCGGCTACTCTTTATAGTTATTTGACATGGATATACAGTGTATTTGATTGGTATCCATGGTTCTATTTTATTCTGAGCATGGGTATGCCCGCCTCGGTGAGACATTTGTTATTTTGCAGAAGGTACCTCCTGGTTCCTGATCCTTGGGCTCAATCATTCAACACATCAGTAAAGATTGGTAATGTATTTTGGCCATCAGATGCTCTTTTTCCCTCACACATTAGGGGCATCTGTTATAACCCTAAATTGCACCACACATGCTTACTTGGCATCAGGCCAATTCATATCCCTTCTTTTCCAAAACTCTGTTGAACAACTCTTTGAAAATCCTCTTGTGTCAAGGCCCACACACCCTAACTCATTACTGCACGCATGTGCACGCTGGCTGAATCACAACAACCCACGTGTACCTAACAAAGCATGAAAAAAGGAAAGTTTCCAATAGAACAAAAATCTATGGGTCAGTTAACTGAAACTCCCGGCCATGCATCGCCGAGGGTTCGTCCAAAACCCTAGCTCCTTCTAGCCTATAAAAGAAGGGGTAGGGGTATCATTTGGAGGAGGAAAAAATATAGCGAAGAAACTCTGCCCATTTACGTAATCCATTGTCCCAACCCTTTAGCCTTTCCTCATGCCAAACGAGATTTAACGCAAAGCAGTTGAAGGATAGAAGAAGAGGAGCCCAGGATTAGGTTCAAGGAGTGATGATCGGTCTTAGCTTTTTTGTAAGTTGATTCACTTTCAGTAATAAAAATAATACTTTTCCCATCCCAATGCATGAATTGTCTATGGTTTTATTAATTTATGCTTGATTTCTAACCCTTGATTTCTTGCGCATGCATAGTTGTTGTTTGTCTTGAGTGCAGGTCATCTGTGGAAGGAGAAGCGCAAGAAAGTGATCAAAGCGGAACGAAGGATCTACATCAAACGTCGGTAATAAGGTTGGTGGTCCTTTTCCATGCATTTACTGTGAAAAAGGGGTTTAAATCTTGGGTTGTAGGTAAAAAAGTAGTTTCTATTCAGTCAAAATCTGCATGCAAGTCTGACCCTAGTTTGCTAGTCCGTAGGGTGTTTTTCCCAACAACAAGCACGGCAATCAACTTGCTGGATAAAGAAACACAACTTTGGACAAGGATGGAAGAGGATCCACAAGTCCAACAATGGGACAAGGAGGAGGAGAGGATCAATGCAATGATCCAAGAACTCAAGCAATGACAGAAGACCATACCAATTCCATAATGAGTCAAGGAAACGCAAGAGCTGAAGAAGATACATGAATAAATTATCACTACGAAAACACAGAAACAAGAGCATCATGCTCAAATCGAACCATTGTAGGAATGGGTAGCAAAAGTACTTTCACAGGTAGAAGAAACCAGAAGCCAGACAACACAGATTCAACTAGAATGCGCAAGACTGATGAGAGAGGAAGTGTCAGCTTAAATAGTTGACACCATCAAGGAGAAAACCACACAGGCACTGACAAAAGTAGAAAAGTTGTAGGAACAGTTCCAGAAAATCACCAAGGAGATCGAGGAAACACAAAGAAACTAGGTGACTCGAGACGAGTCACATGTCAATGTTGGGGACCTGTTGGCACCAGGCTGAAGAGGAAAGAAGAACGATCGTGAGAAAGAAAGCGTGGAAAAAACTAAAGTAACAACTGGCAGAAGAGAAACATGCGTGCATGTAAGAAAGTGTGCACAAAGGAAAGCGACAGCTGGAGGAGGAGCAGCACACGTATGGGAGAAAGACCTAATGTAAGAAGGGTTAGGGTTTTGGTAATATTCTGTAAGAGGCTGAAGAGCCTGAAATGTATAAATATAGATACAAAAGTATCATATAGGGTTGTTTGTTAGTAGTTGTTAGCAATTCTCTGTAATGTTTTGAGCGGTACGAACTGATTTTGTAAGCTTTTGAGCAAAGGAGATACAAGGAAAGGTAGATTTGAGGATTAGACCGTAGGTCGTGGATCTTGATGTGATCTAGTTCACCTCACATAGATCTTACCCAGTTTTGTGGAGAACTGTAAGCGTGAGGTGCTGGAAATACAAAACTATCATAATACAAGAGCCAAGAGCCAAATCTTTGTGGACGTATCCTAGGAGGGGGTGAACCACGGTAATCCTCGTGTAATGTGTTAAATGTATGCATGTTTCTTCTTTATTTCAACAATTGATGGTTAAACTTAATGAATGAGTTAATACATTGTTATGAATCTTCTTATATGTAACTTTAATTAAACTGTGGGATATTTGTATGCGAATCCAAGGAATAATACTCTCCCTTACAACTCAAGGTATCTGACCTTAATCAAGAAACCCCTATCCCCTACTCTGTCCTAGGCTGTAAACACCTAAGTATTACATCCACCCATTTAAATCTATCTCGGGTGAGACTGTGCAACACTTTCTAGGAATTGTATTGCCTTTTGTTTTACCAGGAGGGCCGATAGTTTTAGAGGCTTTGTTGGAACCCCGAATGACATGAACCCTAGGTCAATAACTCAGACAACTCAAGAATGGAAGCGAGTAACCAACACCTTGTGTGGAGTTTTTTCATCCAATGTTGATGAGGGTGATCGATTGATTGGGTAACATGCACTACCCATTTCCTCTGCCCATAATTCTTGTCCTAACTTGACACCACTGAACATGCCTTGATTTTCCCATCAACGTCTTGTTCATCCTTTCTGTAACTCAATTTTGCTGAGGTTTTTATGGAGTAGTATTCTTCAATTATATACTGGACTTCTTACATAATTATTAGAATTCATTTACGCAGAACTCTCCACCATTATTTGTCCTTAACACCTTAATTCTTTTATTTGTTTGATTCTCCACAAGAGCCTTAAACTATTTAAACCTGTCAAAGAATTGAGATTTTTTCCAAAGAAAATATATCCATGTATTCCTCAAGAATTAATCTATAAATGAGACATTGCACACATATTTTCCTATTGATGGAACCAACATAGGTCCAAACACATCATTCTGAACCAAATGTAAAATTCCCTCAACCCTCATTGCACCAGAGGGGAATATTACCTGATTGTGCTTCCCATATACACAATGTTCGTAGAAATCAAAATCTAGAGAGCAGTTATACATACCTTCAACCATACCTTTACCGTGTAGTAGTCGAAATCCCTTCTTTCTGATATGCCTCAGTCTTTGATGCCACAACATAACCTTTTCTCCATAGAATGTAGGATTTTTTTCTTCTTCAACTCTAATCTCAGGAACAATAGAACTATTAAACCCATCACTAATAGTGATTCCCTGCATCTTATACAAATTTCTAATCCAAACTCCCTTCAACAACACCATTTCTTCTCGAACCATCTTGCGGGTTTCTTTCTCAAACACTATTTTTACCCATGCATCGTCTATTTTCCTTACATAAATGAAATTTCTAGCCAATCTTGGGATGTGTAGAACACCAGGGAGTGTTCTAATCCTTCCATCCATGAGCTTCAAATTGAATTTTCCTCGTCCTATGATCTTGACAGTCAAGTCATCACCTCCATCATACCTTTCATATTCACAGAACCACTCCCTTTGGGGAGTCATATGAAAGGATGCACTTGAGTAAACCAAGAATTCCTCATGATCCACTTATGTTCTTGAAGAAGCCAAGTATACACCACCTCCTTCTTCTGCAAAAGTTTTTTCTTATGTAGAAGGAGCACCTTCAGATCCCTTCCTTCTATTAACAGTTTTGGATCTTAATTGCCTCTTGTAGTGCCCTTCTTTTCCATATCTCCAGCATACCTTTACAAAATTTATGGGAGACTTAGATCTTCCCTTATATTTATACCTCCCACTTGAGGACTTAGATATTTTTCTTTCCTGGGAGCGCCCACTGGAAAATAATGCATCTATTCTCTGTCCTTCCATGTTCTTCCATCTCATCTCCTCCTCGGAAAAGGATGATACCACATCATCGAAACTTAAGGTAGTTTTATTACCACCTATGGACACAACTAGAATATCCCACAAGTTTGGTAAAGAGCACAATAAATTGATACACTTATCTTCATAATAAATCTTAAAATCAACAAATAATAACTAACTTACCACGATATTGAAGGAATTTAGATGCTTTGTCACCGAGTCTCCATATTTCATCTTCATGTTATACATCTTATTCCACAAGAAAAATTTGTTTACCAGGGATTTAGAGTGATAAAAAGTCCCCAACTTATTCCATAAATCCTTGGATGTAGCTTCCCCCGACACATTCAATAATACTGAATCTGAGAGACACAACCAAAATTTTTTCTTTGCCTTCTGATCCAACTTTTCCAAATATTATGCTTGTTAGAAATAAATATATGTGCTCATTTTTCCATAGACAATATAGAAATATTTTCACCCAACCATAGGAGCAAAGGCCACCTCGAACACCTTAACCTTGATAGAAAGAATAATTATGGAAACAAAACAGTAGCCAACCAAGGTAGCACATATTTCTCCAAGGCTAGCGCACCAAGAAAGAATAACCAAAAACCAAGAAGAAAGTCCAAACCATAACCAGGAGAAATTCCAACCAAAATCCAAAATCCCAGTTGCAACAGTTGCAACTGCACTCCCTCTCCAAACTTGTGCACCACTAGTCCTTATACAGTTGTGAGAGTGAGAGTGAGAGTGAAAAATGAGCTCTAGAGCCCTCTATTTATACTACTATATCACACTTGACTGGGCCAACTTCTCTTTCTGGAGGCTAATAACTCAATATTAAATAGTCTCTTGAGCCGACTTGTCTTCTAGGGTTATTATCCAACGTTTTAGGGTTTCTCTTGCTTCCCAAAATATTCTAGTCTTGTCAAAGGTTACATGTGGAGGTTAATAACTCGTGCAACTACCATAATATGAACACTCCCTCCTAGCTATGGAGGTATTAAAGGTAATGGTATTGAGAAAAAAAAACCATTCAATTGATAACATCATCATAGCCACACATGCTATCTCATGATCATGCAGATCAACTCACATGAAACATCATCACTATAAATATCATCTCATAGAATCAACTGCATCATCTCTCGAATCCATACTCCATCTGAGTAATCGAGCATGATGCTGAATAAGCCACTCACTCCACAGTGTGATACAAGAACCATTATTCTAATCCAGACATATGTCCTAGAAGAATAACTATTCCAACAGATGATAGAAGCCACACCATGGGCTACAAGGACTATTCTTCTAATCCAGACATATATCCTAGAAGAATGATTGTCCTGGACCATTTTCCCTCCTGCCAGTATTGCTAATTGAGGGAAAATATATGTCCTATACCAATCTGTCCACTTTGGTCACTACTATGAACTCAGGGAGACATACCATTCTTCTAATTCAGACATACATCCTAGAAGAATAATTGTCCATGGTATAATATCAACAATCTGTCAACCTAGACCATTCTCCATAGGGAGAATGTCTGTCCACCAACAATCTTTCAACCTAGACCATCCTCCATAGGAAGGTTGTCTGTCCAATAGTAATATGTCCTTCCTGGACTATTCTTTGCCTGAAGAATGTATGTCCATCAACACATTGACTATCCATCTTGCTGGGAATCATATCCAACATTAGTGGTAGTCTCCATGGTAATCATAACAATTTCATCCAATAGAAAATAATTGTTTCTATCCATAGTAGTACACAAATACTATCGAGTGGTACACAACCACTCATAGTAGCACATGGCTACTAACTAGTGACACATAGTCACTATCAATGGATAACATCCACAAAAATAACATACAACTACTGTCCAGAGACATACAATTCCAAAACAATAATATCATCTGATATCAACCTGCATAAACAATATCATGATACAAACTAAGTCATCTGGGCCATTCTTCCACTCACATTTGTGAGATCTGGAAGAGCATATTCCCTCAGATAGTAAAACATCAGCCATGGGCTATCTGGACTATTCTTCCCAAGCATAGAAGAATAATTGTCCCTAATTTATGATCTTGGAACATTCACCTAACTGGGCCATTCATCCAACATTGATCATAGTGAAACCTGTAGAGAATGAGTCTGAACTAGGGAATTCCTGTCCTTGATTGATGAACCTGGACCATTCACCTAACTAGGCCATTCCTCCGGCACTAATCATACACTTCTTCTTCAATTACTCTATTTGAGAAGAACAATATTTACATTCATCTGATGTAAACTCCCACCCATGGATACTGCAGGAGGTATAATGGCTCAGGTAGAGGTATGTCTAGTTTCTGGAACAAGATGTCATCATAGTCTTCTCCCTCCTTTCGGGAGAACCCTCTAGCCATGAGTCTCGCCTTGTATCCATCAATGCTTAAGTATTTTTCATAATTTCTCACATACATTTTTCTTCATCACAACTTCCTTCCATTCCTTTTGCTTAACCGCTTCTAGTGGGTTCAAACTGGTTCAATTGACTATTCTAAGTTTTCTTTCTTTCTTGTAATCTTCATGTTCTTCCTCATGTTTCTATTCAATGTTGGAGTCCATGGAATATTCTATAGGTTACATGTCCTTTCCTGAAGGCTCCAACTTTTTTCTTCTGCCATAGGAACATAAATGTAGATGGAAAACCAAGGGTATTCAAGGTTTATTTTTGAAGAAGACTTGTTATAGAGTCAAAATGAACGTGTGATGCTTATCATGACTACTACTTCCAATGAATAACATGGATATATACTTCATATTATTTACGAATTATTCTTCAATGGATCATATCATTGGGGATTAGCTCCATCATAATATCGGCTTCATGCCTGAATGAGAAATATGCATGCTCTTCTTTTGGAATTTTGTGATCAACTCCCTCCATATGAGAGAGTACATGCTTCCATCTACTGCATCTCTCTTTGCTTTCTACAAAGTGTCACAAGACTATTCTGGTTTCCTTTTGATTCCCGACTTCCTTCAAGTCTGACTCCTCTGAGTCTCTTTAATTTTGTTTCTATCTATTCTGATTGATGCCTATCTGGAAGTTGTGTCATCCTTATAAAATTCTTCTATGACAAATTTCACAAGGATTTTTCATCAAACATATTTCACAAGGGTACCTTCCTGGAATAAGAACAACAAGAGCAAGCAATAAATGCCTATATAGAGGAGATGTTAGTTCATCTTTTGAAAAAGTACACTAAGCATCTATATCAATATTATTAATATGTAGTCAAGTATTCATTGCACCTAACAATAATAAAATATTTCAAAGACTACTTTCACAGTTTGTAATGTAGCAACTATCACCCTTGATATATATAAATTTTAACAATTTAATCAAACCTGGAACCTGAAGCCTCACTTGCTATGGAGGGTGCGCTTGTTCTTCTGAATGCACTGAATTCAAGAATACATCTTGGACAACGTCTCTAGTACTTTCCTTGCAAACACACTCATGTTTTGCTAGATGATATAAGTTAGATAACATATACAAGTGCATACCTTTGAAACCTTGTAGCATCGTCCAACTTGTCTTCCAATCTGAAACTAGATACCATCTTGACAAGAAGAGAATAGAAACTCAATTAAAAGATTCAATGATTAGAACAAGCTAGAAACTCTAAAATTTCAACTTTGACCACAAAATCAATTTCACTAGAAGTCAACCTTTGACTTTGAATTTGATAAGTCAAACTTTGACTTTGAATTTGACCAAAGATTCAAACCTGATGTTTTTTCTAGCTGAGAGTACCAAGAGGTATGCTAGGCTAGGGTGCACTAGGATGCCAAGGAATTAGGTCAAAAAATTCATCATAAGTTCACGAACATAAGGTTTAGGGTTTGTTGCAGCTTCATAATAAAAAAACCTAGCTACAACTATAACTGGTTCCATAACGAGTTTAACAAATAACTTCCCAATCCATCATCTAATGGTTAGACTATATAAATATAGTGTGGGCCCATAACCTGTTATAAATAAAGAGATGTGCTCATTTTTCCATAGACAATATAACAATATTGTCAGCTAACCATAGGCACAAAGGCCACCCTCGAGTACCTTAACCTTGAAAGATAGAATAATTCCAGAAACAAAAAAATAACCAACCAAGGTAGTGCATCTTTCTCCAAGGATAGTGCACCAATAAATAATAACCAAAGACCAAGTAGAAATTCCAAACCATAACCAAGAGAAAGTCCAACCAAAAGCCAAAATCCCAATTGTAGCAGCTACAACTGCACTCCCTCTCCAAACTTGTGCACCACTAGTCCTTATCTAGTTGTGAGAGTGAGAGTGACAAGTGGGCTCTAGCACCCTCTATTTATACTTCTTTATCTCACTTGACTGGGCCAACTTCTCTTTCTAGAGGCTAATAACTCAATATTAAATATTCTCTTGAGTCGACTTGTCTTCTAGGGTTATTATCCAATGTTTTAGGGTTTCTCTTGCTTCCCAGAATATTCTAGTCTTGTCAAAGGTTACACGTGGAGGTTAATACCTCCTAGAACTACCATAATATCAACACTGCTAACATTCCTGTAGGTGCATTACCTGGATCCACATTAATCAAATGATCTTTTTCCACCAACAAATCTTCCATCTTGGGCTTGCACAACTCAAAAATTTTCCCATTAAATTTCTCTATCTCTATTTTCAAACTGCTCACCATTTCGTTTCACCTAAAGAATCAATACTGCATATCTCCCACTGTAACAAGGCTTATCACAAACCCAAACCAAAACCTTAGCCACAAAGGCATCCCCTGAAGCCAATACAACCCTGATACCAAATGTACATTTTCTCCTTGTACAATTAATTATTACAAACAAATTCTTAATAAAAACAAAAAAACACATTAGCACATACACACATTATACAAATATTTTTACCCTGGAAACCCAAATTGGGAGAATCAACAATTATTTAGAGCCAAAACTATAATCTTCTATTCATCATATTTCTTACACTACAATAAATCCCTGTGATTTGCTCCCTTTTTTGCTTCCAAAGATTGTTTTAGTGTATTTTTCTCCAATTTTTTGAAAAAGTCAGCACTATTTATCGGGATGGTGCTATTTTTGGATTTTTTTTCACCGACCAAAACATGTAGGCGTTAATATTGCCAGGAATAACACCAGATTTGGAGTTGGATGTGCATAAATAGTTAATTAGTTGAGTTGTTGGAGGTTAAGTGGATAGGGGATTTGAGGATTATGGGATTTAGGGATTTGGGGTACATTGATTAAGGGTTAAGGGATTATGGGTTAGGGTTTAAGGGATTAAGGGTCAAGAGCTAAGGGATTTGGCACTTGTAGGTTGGGTAGTTTAATGGTTAATGTCTTAGGGATTATGGGCTAGGGGATTAATGTTTAAGTTCTTATAACATAGGGGTTTATGGATTAGGGATTAGGGTTTAAGTGTTTAAGGGTCAATGGATTATGCGTTAGGGGATTTAGGGATTTTGTGTTAAAGGATTAGTGATTAACTAAGGTTGAGGGTTTAATGGTTTAGGGATTAAGGCTTAATGATTTAAGGATCAATGGCTTAGGGGTTAGGGTATTTAGGGATTTTTTGGAACTCTCTTTAAATTTCATGGAACATCTTCCAACATTCCCATCACCAATGTCATCCATCGATGCCACATGGTGAGTAGTGGATGGGGCCAATGTTGAAATTTATTCAAATTGTTCCTATGTGCATTGAAATTTGACATGGCTAGACTAGACACATGCCTTAACAGTATGCAAGGGTTTTAAGACTCAAGCATTCCTGATGTCCCTGCATAATATTTGAGATCGTCCACATTTGCATAAACGTTCATCACACAGTCTCATTGTCATGGTTTGTCATTCACATCTACATAATGCTTGTCAAAACTCTCTTGAAATTTCGTGGAACATATTCCAACATGCCCATCACCAATGCCATCCAATAATGTCGCACAATGAGAAGTGAATGGGGCCAATGTTTAAATTTATTCAAATTGTTCCTGCATGCATAAAAATTTGACATGGTTAGACTAGGCACATGCCTTGATGATATGAAAGGGTCTCAATATTGAAGGATATTTCCTGATGTCCTTGCATAATATTTGAGATCATGCATGTTTGAATCAATGTTTATCATGTAGTTTCATTGTCATCATTCGTCATAATTCCCATATATAGAATATTTTTCAAAACTCTCTTGAAATGTCATGGAACATCTTCCAACACGCCCATCACCAATGTCATCCACCGATGTCGCATGGTGAGTAGTGAATGGTACCAACATTAAAATTTATTCAAATTGTGCATGTATGCGTCAAAATTTGACATGGTTAGATGAGACACATGCCTTGATGGCATGCAAGGGTTTCAAGACTCAAGGATTCCTGATGTCCTCTCATAATCTTCAACATCCTCCACGTTTGCATGGACCTTCATTATGCGGTCTCATTTTCATTATTTGTCATTCCCATCTACAGAATCTTGGTCGGAACTCTCTTGAAATGTCATGGAATGTCTTCCAACATGCCCATTGAAATTTCATCAACTGACCCGACACAATGAGCAGTGAATGGGGCCAACGTTGAAATTTCTTCAAAATGTGACTGTATGCATTGAAATTTTACATGGTTAGACTAGGAGAATGCATTGATGGTATGGGAGGTTTTTGAGACTCAATGAAATCAATGAGATTGAATATTCATGTTTTGATATGAATTAGGAAACTAAAATTGAGCTTTAATTTATTAAATTTTCACCTAATTCTAGGTGATTGAAATCTTTTATTTTGTGTAATTATTTTATGTTTAGTTCTTAATAAAACATAATAAAAAATTATTCCCAACATTAAAGTGAAAACAATATAAAAATAATGAAGTTAACAAAGTTTATTATTCAAATCATTGTGAGATACATGCATTAGTATTTTATTAAATTTTGCGTCTTCATGAACATATGTTGATATAAAAAGAATGAAAGAAGCATCCAAGTAATCCCATTTTTTTCTTCCAACAATTCATACCATATCTTGAATTCTTTAAGAATATTGAAATAGGTAATTTGTATTGACACAAATAATACTGAACCATTTCAAAGTTTAGGCCATAAGAATCATCATTTTTTAAACATGGATTACAAATAATTTTGAAAATTTAGAAGTCTTGGTCATTAACATCATTTTCTGYAACAATGTCATCTAGTGTATCATTGTCAATGTTCATATGATATTTCAAGTAGTTAATATTATCATCATCCTCATCTTGACCTGCATCATCTTCATCATCATTGAAATTTGACAGTAGACCATCCATATTGTTACCAGATGTATTTGAATCATCATTTTCTATACCATCCATATTGTTGTCTTCCATAACATCATCTAACTTTTGATTGTTGTCTTCTTGTGCTTGAACATAACCATATTCAACATCATCATGGATGTCAATTTATTCGATGTTATATAATCCCTCTCTCTCATTTTGTTGGCCATCATTGTTTTGTCGGTATCCACTAATGCATCATCAACTACATGCCTTAATCTTGGATCATAATGTATGGCAAACATCCATTTTTGGTCCAAAATATCTTCATAGAAAAATACCTGCACATGAATGAGTACATACATATATTAGACGTATGTTATAACAATTTTATTGATTAATAAACACATGTATTTATTCACAATAAACAATGTTTTAATAGATTATTGATCACTATCGCTTCTTGTTTGAGTTAAAGAAATACTCGCTCACAATGAATTGGTAGAACATAAGGCTCCTTATCCTCTGGTAGGAACCTTGAAGAATCTATATAAAAAAATCCACTATGGGTATCATGTTTTAGTGTCCTCTCAAATTATTCATACCATCTACACTTAAAAATACAACATTTAAAAGAGTGATAATCGAACTCAATAATTTGTTGTATTTTCCCAACATATTGTAGATCCCCTTCAATAATATTCTTATCTTTTGATCTTGATCGACTGGATTGCTTGAAGTAAACCATGATGCCACAATCGAAGGATCATCTCTTTACATCTACACGTTCTACATGATAATGTCGACCATATGCCCACATTGTTGGATGTTTCATTTCCTATGAAAGACCATTTATTTCAGTTAAAACAAATATAATGATAGATATTAAAATAGTTAATAGTGTCAAAACTGTAAGGAAACAACATTTTGTAAAATTCCAATTGTACCTTTCTTTCACATCCTCTAGACATGTTGATTTCTTCTTATGTTATGTTTGAATATATACCTGCATCTTCTATTTGATTTTGAATTTATCCAGTAACCCATTCTAGTGTGCAATCTTTGCCCCATTCCCCTTGTATATCAATAGGAAATGGGGTATTCCTTGGGTTCAATCTCTTAAATTGTCTCCTTTCTTCTAACACTTCTTCTCTCTTTTTATCGTACAAATCAATCCATTTGTTCATAAATTTCATGTGGTACATAATGAACCTGTCGAGTATAACACTTTCATCTACACCTATTACATGTCAACATGTTTATTTCAAACTCCAAAGGCCATTTTGTTAATTTGACAAATAAATTACGGAGTAAATTAATGATTGCAATAAAAAAACCCACAATGATAATGAGTTTACTTACTAATTTCTACTTGAACACCATTAGATTGTGGTTTTTATCTATCAATAATATCTCATGCTTGTTCTTCATCCCAGAAGCATGGCCCATCTTAAAAATCCTTACCAAGGAATTCACATAGGAAGAAAAATGCTTCATTCAATACATACCCTTCAGCCATGCAACCCTCTAGATGTGCCTTTTGTCAGACATATCTTTTTAGATTTTTCATATATCTCTCAAAGAAAAAAATCCACCTCGTTGATACGATACCCACCAATTCAATGTCATCGACTAGGTGTCTAAGTAAATGGACTTGTAGGTCCATGAAACTTGTATGGAGATCCTTCTCAAATACACATACAATTTCTGCAATTTCCTTCTTCCATTTTGGCACTTCCCATTCATGGATCTTGTCACCCACCTAATATAAGAATAGTAAATTAGTATGAACCTTTAGGAAAAAATTAAAATGAAATACAATATCTCTATGTCTCTCACACATGAACATTCCATACCAAATACCTTACAAATGTTGACAATGGACTTATGGAATTCATCATGTCAAAGGTAAGACATGAATCCCCCCTAATTGCCAATGATATGATATGTTGTCAAACACATTTATGAAAGGTCATTAGTTATTTTTTCACACAACAAAATATCATAATATATTTAGTACCTAATCAATTTTACCAATAAAAGTTAAATGATGATATATAATACCTTCATAAAATTATGAAAATAATGTGTTTTAAATCCTGTGATATGTCCATCAACTGTAAAATCTTTAACCAATGAAGAACCATAGCCAGTAGGTGTCCTTATTGAACATATAAAAAAAATTAGTTGGTCTAGCTCTTTTTTTTTCAAAATCCATGGAGTTTCTGCATATGTTTCATTTTCCCTTTTTGGCCACAAATGTTTTCTATCTAATTTTGTATGCGAAAGAGACATATCTCTCCTTGAAGGCAAGGTGTCATTCTCTTTGCCTGATATATGTTGAAATATTGAATTTGGGACATTTTTGAAGATGTGCATAGGATCTAATAGGTGAGATATTAATAGATCCTTCTAGTAAGGGAGCTCATAAAATATGGATTTCCTTTTCATCCCTTTTAGCATCTTAATTACAATTTGTTCAGGTTCTTCAATATAATCACCCCCATCAAAAAAATCCTACCAAGCTTTCAATTCAATATCTTCATACTTCTTAAGCCAATCAACTAGATCCATAATCATGGGAGGGCCTCTATTTTCAACTTTTCCATCAAATTGATTCTTATGGTGGTTTGTAAACCTATGATATGGTGGTAGAAAAACCATGTTGTTTGCATAAATAAATTTATTTATATCTTTAGAATACCACCCTTGAAATTGTTCTGCACATCTTGGACATGCAAATATCCCCTTTGTTTGAATCCATGCGATTCAATAAGTAAGGTTAATAAAATTAAAATAATAGTATAAAACTAAGTATGAAAGTTGGGATGAAAATAAATTATTAGTGTAAATATGTTAATTTTTTTATCTTACTGGAACAAACACCAAGTCTTGGGAAATCATGAATAGTCCAAGATAACACACCATACAACATGAAGGACCTATTTTATGGAGGACATGATATTCCATACATTCTTATTCCTTTCCATAGAAATTTCATCTCATTAATAAAAGGTGCAAGATAAACATCCATGTTTTTAACTTGATATTTTCTTGGAAAAATGAGTCATCATAAGGTCCTCCTTTATAACACTCATCCTTAGGGGAATATTGTATACTATAAATCCTACTATCCAAACACTATAATTTGAGCTCATGAAAGAGAATGGGCATACTCCATCAATTGCAAGACCAAACCTGATACTACGTGGTTCATCTTTGAATTTTCTTGGCCATTTTTCCTCTATGTGTTTCAATGCTTTGGAGTCAGTCGGAATTCACATGAATCCATATTTACTTATATTCTTTGCATGCCAATCCATCAATTGTTCAAGTGACTTGCAACTAAACATTCGTTGAAGTCTTGGTATGATTGACATGTGACATAAAACCTTCTTTGGAATTGTAGGACCTTGTACATATGTACAACATCTCTTCTCTTTGCATACATGACATTCTACCTTGTCTTGATATTCATCTCTGTATAAAATGAAAGCATTTTTACATGAATGAATTTGCTTATATTCAATCCCCAAATCAACCAACAACTAACGCGCCTCTTTTCAAGTTTATGGCAACACATTCTCTTCAGGAAATATTTTTAGTGCCCTGTAAGATTGTCAAAGATTATATCAATTGAATGTTTGACTTATGATGAACATGTTTGATATGTCAATCTATATTAGGACTATTCATAAATGAATTATGTACACCAATTGACAATGCATTGTAAGAAATAGATTTCAACTCACTTAAGTAGGGTGGTGAATCCTTTGTCTGACCAACCAAATAGTGACTTGATTTCTAATAATATTAATGTGCGTGCCAGTTTTGAGGTTTTACTTGCACTTGATTTGAACACGCGTGTCTTTTATTCTTGCTTGATGGAGTCTTTCAGGTTGTTATCATCAACATTACGTTCATGGTAATTACCCCTACTGTCATCATTATTGTTTGTCCATATGATCATTGTTTTCATCATTGTTTCCATCCCCAAAGAAACCTATAAGAATTTCATTCAATCCTTCTTCATGTAGTACATTTTCAATATCATGATCATCATCAGTAATTCTAGGTGGCATGTCATCAGCGTATGCTAATCTTGTCAGTTGTTCAAATTTATCAGGTGGTAGAATTCTCTTTAAATATACTCTTTTTGCCTTGGTATGGTTTGGATCATCCCATCCAAATATTAATAACCCATTTGGATATTGGATATTAGTAGCCACTCCTTCATCATCATCTTCTACCTATCGATAAACACAACCATTATTTAATGTTTGGAAATAATTAGATAAATCATAAATGTATCAATTTCAAAGAAATATAATCAAATATGGCTTAACAAATTAAAATATAAAAGGTATGAACATATATACATCAATTTAATAATGGAAAGTTATTTTATAGACTACTTTATTTATACAATGATTTGAATAAAACACAATTTTTTCAACACAATTTATAAAACATAAATCCACACTCATTTATTATTCTTTGGTTTTCTGCCCTTAAGAACATCCTTAGGGAGACCTTGTTCTTCCCTTTTCTTTCATGCATGAGTGCATTTTAAGAAGGGGTAATGAATCAATAACTCAACCCCAGTGGTAAGGTCCATAATAGACTCAACCATTATCAATATATCAACCCATATTTCCATATATCCATCTTTATCATTTATAACCTCAACAAATTGAAAATTCGGTCTTACAGTAGGGTCCCTTCCCTTACTACTATTTATAAATCCTGCAATATTTTTGTGTGTGTATGCACGTCCATCTATATACATAAGATGATCTCTATTCATTTCTTTTCACTTTCCAATTGAAGACGATGTGTATACATATTCAAATTTAGACCATATGATGACATGCTATGCTTATATTCTGGTAGCCTTCTCCATTCACCACTATAATATGATGGACCATAATATGACATCAATATCCTAGTGGTTTGTTGTGAATTGTTTCTATGTTTAGATCCCATGTGTATATTTTTCGACAATAAAGAGGCCTAGATTCACTCCATGAATATTGGAGGGTCGTATCATGTAGTTGTAACACCAAAATTGAAACACCTCGTACACTCTAGGTGTTGATGTTTTGGTAGCTGCGGGAGGTATTAAACTCCAAGTGTAACCTTTGTACTTAGAATAGAATATTCCATAAGTAAGAGAACCATTAAACATATGTATGGAAACTCTAGAAGAGAATTCCACCCAAGGAGAATAATAATGAAAAAAATAGAAAACCCCAGAAAGAGAAATCGACCCTGTGGGAAAAATTCGCTGGCAGAATAAGTATAAATAGGTAGGTGACTAGCTCATTTGTATACTTTCACTCAACCAATACACAAGTATAAGGAGGAACTGTAGTGGCAGCTAGGGTGCAAGTTTGGAGAGAAGCAATTGTAGTTGCAAGGGGCACAAGTACGGAGGAATAGTGCAATAGTCTTTTTGGTATATTTCTTGTGCTTCTCTTGGTATAAGGTAGGCTATATTTGTATGGTTATTATGATGTCGCCAGAATAGTATTCTGGCAAGGGTTTATCTGTTGGTTCTAGAGTAGTCTTTCTCGAATTATTCTAAGAAAAGGTTATTGTGCTCAGGGGTGGCATATGTGAATGCCTATGGTTGGGTGACAATGATGTGACATTGTCTATGGTTAAACGAGCATACCAAAATTTTAACATGGAATCAAAGCTAGTTTCCTTCACAACAGTCTAACCGTTGGAAGGAATATCCTCAGTTTCTATTAGGGACCTAACCTACCTAACCACTCAAGTGGGTAGAATAATATATTTCCATGTAATAAAGGTCAATATTAATAAGGCCTAGAAATAAGGAGGAATAAGTCAATTGTAAGAAGACCTAATAGAAGCTTACTCTTCTAGAAGGATCTTCCTCTAGATTGTTCTTTTGGATAGATAGATTTAGTATTAATAAGTGTAGAAGGTACGAGAATATTTGTCTTGGACATTATTGTAATAGAGCACTGCTCTGCTGGAGGTTGCCCCCTCGAAGAGTCAAGTGAACATTTCTATCATTAATCAAGGTGCCCTTTCTAGTGTTATTCTAGTATTATTCTGGTGTTGTTATGATATTGTTATGGAGATATCATTGGTGTTCTACCACTTCTAGTTGCAATATTTATGTTTTTCATAACTATTTTATATCTGGAATACTACAAGTGGTATCAAAGCACTTTCCTCGACAAAAAATTCCGGGTTAAATTTTTTCAGGGTAGAGACGTATTCCAACGTCTTAAATCTACAAAGATATGTCCTTACATGCATAAACCCATGATCAGGGAGTCATACACGCATGGAATACAAGGGATACCTAAGCACACATCTTTTGGCCACCCTTGTAACCCCTGCGGGTACCCCTTCGAGTGGTAGTGCATTAGAAAACACCTGTATATAGATCGACCTAGATCTCATGAAGCCCTTTGTAGATAAAATGATTGGCCACCTGACTGCTATAGTTCCATCGAGAAAAACACTTGGGAAGATACTCTTTAGTACTTGGATAGTTGGGTAGTATGGCTAAGGGAATGGTCTAGCCTCCTTAGTTGGTTCCCTGAGAGATTGGGACGAGTACTATTGTTGGACCCCGCACATATATCAGAGAGATATAGCACACAGAAAACCCTTGTTTGTAGAAACCCTAAATACCCTACCCCTTGGGATGGAAATAAACACATAACAGAAAAGATCTATTGTCGTGCAATTGTGCCTTCTGCATTCTGGTTGTGAAATTACTACACATTTATTCTTGTTAAGCATTTGTGCATTTCATCATTGCAGTGTTATTCAGGATAGAGTATAACTCCGTAGGAGTAAAAAAAAGGAAAAAAAAAGAGTATAGTGGTCCCGTCGGCACACTTTTTTTGGACCTATCCCATTAGATTCCCCTTTTCTTCTTGATCAGAGTCATACCTTCCATTTTTAATCCCTTTTTTTTTCAGTGGACCTGAACCCTTCTCATCTTCCTTATTTTTTTCCCCTATTCCATTATATTTCCCTTCTAGCCCTGATCATAGTGGTACCTATCACTTATCAATCCTTTTTGTGGTCCCACCCACCCATGTTTCCTTAACTGCACTTCCCCTCTCCAAATGGACACCAATCACAACCAAGTCCTGCATGCTTCCATCAATCAAGAAACATCTGAGATTGCCTCTACCAATACCCGCCTTGCAAAATTAGAGGCCCAAGTTGAGAAAAAATTTGACACCATGGAAGCCAACTTCAAGAACCAATTTCACACCCTCCAATCTATTGTCAACCAGTTGTTGAAACACCCTTCAGGTCCTTCCTCCTCAGACCAACCATATGCTGTTGATTCTTCTCATTCTTTGCATTTTCAATCCAACTCCTTTCAGCGTGACCCTCGTCTCCCCCACTTCGAGGTCAATAAATTTGATGGATCTGATCCTACAGGCTGGGTCACTCAAATGGATCATTATTTTTCTCTACATGGTATTACTGATGAGTTGGAAAAACTTCACTATGTTTTCCTCTATCTAGATCCTGAATGATGGAAATGGTGGAAATGGAATAAAAATTCATGTCAAGGGTATATTTCCTAGACCCACTTTGTTGCAGAGCTCTATGAATTCTTTGACACTAATACCCACTATCTTGGTCGTTTGACCAAGTTGAAACAATCATGCACAATGGAAGACTTTATCACTACTTTTGAGCATTTGGCCTTTCTCATTGAGGATATGTTAGATTCTTTCTTCTGTGAATACTTTATCAGTGGCCTAAAGGATGAAATCAAATCCTAGGTTCTCATGGCCCACCCTCACACTTGGTTGGAAGCTACTAAACGTGCTAAATAGGCCCAACAAGTTGTTTTTTCCCAGAACAAAAAATCCTCCTTTTTTTCTCACCCTCGACCCACTAATCCTAATCCCCCTATCACTCCCCTCAAGGTCTAGAAATTAACTAGGGATGAAATGGATGAATGCAAACTGAAGGGTCTTTTCTATAATTGTGATGAAAAATATTTTCTAGGGCATAAGTGTAAGGAACAAAAACTTTTTATGGCCATTTCCAAAGATGTTCTCGACTAAGATGTGACAATTCCACTTGTTGAAGAGCTCTCCTTTCCCGATGCTACCTCAGAGCCCGCTGAGCCCCCCTGAAGTTGAACCACTCATTTACTTGCATGCACTCACTGGATTCTCTACTCCCCAAACCCTCAATCTCATTGGATATATTAAGAATAGGAAGGTCATCATCCTTATTGACAATGGTAGCACCCACAATTTTATTCATCGCGACATTGCCCAGGAAACCAACTGCTATATTCAGACTGTCAATAATTTTCAAATCATGATAGCCAATGGTGGGTCCACGAAATGTGGTGGGCATTGTGAAAATGTTCATCTTCAAATTGGAAATTACCACCTAAAATATCATATGTTTTCCATTTAAATGGGTGGTTGTGACAATGTGCTAGGTGTTGAATGGTTACGCACGTTGGGTCCCATTCTTATGGATTTAAAAAAATTAACCATGCAATTCCAATAGGAGGGACAAAGGTATCACTTTCAAGGTATCATAATTGATTGTCTTGATATCATCAGTTCCCATCACATGGAAAATATCCTCAAGAAAGGCCACTCTAGTATTATTTCTCAACTCCATTCTATTCACACGGTTGAGACACCCTCTGTGCATCTTGACCTCTAAGCTATTCTCTCCAAACACCCAACTCTTTTTTACACTCCTTAGGGACTTCCTCCTTCTCGTGGTGTTCATGATCATTCGATATCCCTTGTTCTTGGTAGTATTCCTCCCAATGTTTTCCCTTATCATCATCCCTTTGCTCAAAATAATGAAATTTAGAAAATAGTGCAGGAAATGCTACAAGTGGGTGTTGTTCGACCTAGTACCAACCCTTACTATTCTCCTGTGGTTATGGTACTTAAGAAAGAAGGTACTTGGCACATGTGTCTTGAATTTCGTGCCCTCAATAAACTCACCATAAAGGACAAGTTTCCCATTCTTGTCATTGATGATCTCTTGGATGAGTTGAGTGGTGCTCAATATTTCACTAAACTTGATTTGCATTTGGGATACCACCAGAGATGTATGCAAGACGCTGACATCCCCAAGACTCCCGTTCAAACTCATGAGGGTCACTATGAGTTCTTGGTCATGCCCTTTGGCTTGTGTAATGCCCCCTCCACCTTCCAAAGCCTCATGAATCATGTCTTATGTCCTTTTCTCCGTCATTTTGTCTTAGTTTTCTTTGATGATATTCTTATCTATAGTAAAACTTGGCAATCCCATCTTAATAATGTGGATCAAGTTCTTCATCTCCTCTCTCAACATCAAATTTTCCTCAAACACTCAAAATATTCCTTTTGGTGCCTCAAAAGTCGAGTACTTGGGTCATATTGTTGGAAAGAATGGTGTCCAGGTGGATCCTAAGAAGATTGAAGCAATATAGGATTGGCCTCGCCCCAAGAATATCAAAATCTTGCGTGGTTTTCTGGGTTTAACATGCTATTATCACAAGTTTGCTCAAAATTATGGCAAGATTGCAACACCTCTCACTCCTCCACTTAAAAATAATTATTTCACTTGGACTCCTGTAGTTGATTAGGCCTTTCAAGCATTGGAGGCGGCTATGTGAACTAATCCAGTATTGGACCTTCCTGATTTCACAAAGACCTTTGTCTTGGAATGTGATGCCTCCGGGAGAGGAATTGGAGCAGTCCTTATGCAAGAGGGCAGACCTTTGGCCTTTACCAACAAACAAGTTTTAGAACGCCATTTGTACCAATCAATCTAGGAAAAGGAAATGTTGGGTATTCTACATGCAGTGGATCTATGGTGCCCTTATCTCTTGAGGAAACACTTCCAAATTAATACAGATCATCAAAGCCTCAAGTATTTTCTAGAGAAATGAACTTCCTTGCTAAAGCAACAAAATGGGTAACTAAGCTGTTTGGATATGATTATGAGATCATTTACAAGAAAGGAAAAAAAAATGTGGTTGTTGATGCTCTTTCTCGAAAATATGAAGATGAAGGGTCCTTGTTCTCCCTATCCTTCATTGTGCTTGATTATCTCCAAGCTATTCATCAGGAATGGCTACAAGATCCTAAAATTTCACATCTAATCCAACAATTTCAAGACAATTCCCCATTTTCCCCATGGTACTCTTGGCATAATGATGAAATTAGCTACAAAGGTCATTTTTATTTAAGTAATCAGTCCAAACTTAAATCCATAGTGCTTTTAGAGCTTCATGCTACTCCCAGAAATGGGCACTCAAGGTTTATCAAAACCTATGACAGGGTCAAACATTCTTTTTTATGGGCTGGTATGAAACAAGATGCTCGCACTTGTGTGGAAGAATGTGATGTTTGTCAATGAAACAAGGGGGAAACAATCAAAGCCCCAAACACACTCTAACCTCTTCTTATTCCAACTGCTATTTGGAGGTACATCTCTATGGATTTAATTGTGGGATTACCTAAATCAAGCAATAGGTAAGTCATCGTGGTGGTAGTTGATCGTCTTTCCAAGTATGCTCATTTTTGTGCTCTTCAACATCCATTTACTGCATCCACCGTGGTTCAACTTTTCATGGATCATATCTTCAAGATTCATGGCATGCCTCATTATATTGTTTCTGATCGAGACCCCACTTTCACCAACAATTTTTGGCAAGAACTGTTCAGGATACAAGGAACCCAATTGCATCTTAGCACTGCTTATCATCCCCATACTGATGGCCAAACTGGATTTTTCAACAAGTGTTTGGAGACTTATTTGAGGTGTTTTTCCTCTGAAAGGAAAAATCAACGAGCTCAATGGTTACCATTAGATGAAGGGTGGTACAACACTTCTTACCATACCACTACTCGCATGACTCCTTTTGAAGCAGTATATGGAAAAAATCCACCTTCTGTTCTCTCCTACATGCCAGGTGTGTCAAAGGTTCAGGTGGTTGAGAAAACACTTACAGTTTGAGAAGATATTCTCCATACCCTCAAAGAGAATTTGGTCATGGATCAGAGTCACATGAAGAAACAAACTGATCAAGGTCACTCAGAACGTCAATTTGTTGAAGGAGACCATGTATTTCTTTGATTGCAACCTTATAAACAAACTTCACTCAAGGCTGAACATTGTCAGAAATTGGCACCCAAATTTTATGGTCTTTATACAATTCTCAAGCATGTGGGACAGGTGGCCTATTAGTTAGCTTTGCCTATTTGTTCTAAGATCCATCCTATTTTTCATGTCTCATGCTTAAAGAAGGCGATTGGAACTAAGTGCCAAAGTCGAACTAGCCTTCCCGAGTTGGATGAAGAAGGATCCATCTCGTTGCATCCACAAGAATTTTTGTACCATCGTGAGCATTGTCTTCATCAGTGAACCATCAAGGAATTGTTAGTCTAGTGGAAAGATACAACTCCCACAAATGCCACCTGGGAGCCAACGACCATTCTGCAACAATTTTCTCATCTCAAGCCTTGAGGACAAGGTTGTTTTTAAGGGGGACAAAATGTTAGGGACCTAACCTACCTAACCCCTCAAGTGGGTAGAATAATATATTTCCATGTAATAAAGGTCAATATTAATAAGGCCTAGAAATAAAGAGGAATAAGTCAACTGTAAGAAGACCTAATAGAATCTTCCTCTTCTAAAGGATCTTCCTCTAGATTGTTCTTTTGGATAGATAGATTTAGTATAAATAAGAGTAGAGGGTATGAGAATATTTGCCTTGGATATTATTGTAATAGAGAGTTGCTCTGCTGGAGGTTACCCTATCAAAGAGGTAAGTGAACATTGCTATCATTAATCAAGGTGCTCTTTCTGGTGTTATTCTAGTGTTATTCTGGTATTGTTCTGGTTATTATATCATTGTTGTTCTACCACTTCTAGTTAAAATATTTCTATTCTGCATAACTATTTAATATATGGAATACTACAATTTCCCCCATTGTCAAGCTTGTTGAGCACTTATTGAACCCATCAAGGTCACCTAAGTAGGGAAAATCGTTCCCCTGGATCATATCTCCAAAATTATGAAATTAAAAAATTAGGGTTTCCTCATAAAACCCTAGGTCTGCAGTAACATTTGCAGTTACAAAACCAGGTGCAACACCAATTGCAGCACCAGTTGTAGTTCCTCTGGTCCACAAGAAAAAACCCTAACCCAAATTCGTTGGGCACTTTCAGTGAAGAGTTGGGCCTAATTTTTGGTTTTCCTAGTGCACCTTACCCTAGCACATCTCCAACTACCTTGATATTTCAAGTTGGACCACTTTGAAATTTTTGGGTTCATCATTTCTTTACACTGTTGTCGGATGGTGCCGCTGCTTCTGGAGGTATGTACTTGTGTATACTTAAACTGTATCACTATCTTGAGGGTATTTGCAAGAGAAGGAATCTTTTGTCCAAGAAACAATCTTAGATCCAAAGGGATCTCAAATCCAACAAATTTAGAGGAACAACACACTCTAGGTTTGATTGAATTGATAAGTCTCCAATTTGCACATATCGAGTTTGATAATTGCTACATTACAAGTAAACACTATAGTTGTGACAGTAATATTTGGAAGGTCCTATTACTGCTAGATACAATGAATACTTGGTAGCATGTGAATACTATTGATATAAATTCTTATTGTATTTGTTGCGAGATGAAATAACATCTCCTCTAGGAGATATTTCTTGTTTTTCTTCCAGGTAGGTAACTTGGAAATACATGGAGGAATGATTGGTCACAACACTAGAAGAGTGTTATTCCTATTTCTTATTATTGCATTTTTATTTTGGCTCTTGTTCCAGGTCACATGTGATAACTTCGAGGGGAGATATAATGATGGTTGCAGGAGGAAACATATTACATGGTCTCTAGTTTGAGACATGGATCATATTATCCAGATAATAATTTGTATACACGCCCGTATACATCCATGTACCAAAGAAAAAGAGGATGAAGTTAAAACCTTTTGGTAAGAAGGGTACTTTTGCGAGATACATAGTATCTCATATGGAGATTTATTGTAAGGAGTGGAAGGCTCCAAAGATGAACAGATAGAAACCTCTAATACATTTTATCACTCATCATATCATCAGGAAGAGTTAGTAGAGCCAGAAGGGCCTACTGAGAATCATTGCAATAACTAGGAAGAGACCAACATGGTCCCATGAAATTTGTAGGATGTAAATATATATAGCATTGATGAGCCATATCACAAGAAGGAGCAGATGGATCCAACAATGGTGAGGCAGGTGGCCACACCAAGTACCATATCAGAAGGAGTTAGAGTTCAAAAGGAGTCACACATCATGATCCAATAAAGAGAAGAATCGTCCCCAGGACAATTCATAAGAGACTTTAGAGGAAATCATCACATAGAGGGAGCATAAGTCTTCAAAGATTATATAGACTCACTAGGAGTCAAGCTTCAGAGGGAGCATGGAGACTCAGAGTGAGCCTAATCTCAGAGAGAGTCAATGGCTTAGATACTTTCATTCAAAAAGTATTCCTCCTCATATTTGGATGGGAGAGAGAGACATCTTCCACGACTAAAAGTGGATGCCACCATGTATAGACAGATGATTGGTTTGTTGATGTACTTAACAAAAACAATTCTAGATATATATTTTGTGGTGAACACATTGAGTCAGTATATGGTCAAACCTATAGGTGTTCACTTGATTGCAATAAAACATGTGATGAGGTATTTGAAAGGTACAATTGACTATAAACTCATATATGTTTCATATCATGAGATAA
>ML787720.1:288976-319848 GCA_009831015.1 Picea engelmannii
GGATAAGGTCGTTTTCATAGGTTTTCTTTTCGGTTTTTCTCATATAAACCACCAAGGGGACATCAATTCAATTACATCGAGGCATTGGAGTCACGGGGTAACATTTTTATCAATCTAGCTTCATTTTGGCAAGGGAGGCAAGGAAATTAATCTACGTCCTAACCTACTGTCACAAGGTGATTGACCCAGTTTAAACAGTTGGGTCAAGATTTTATTCTTTCTAGGGGCTATCTGATCAGGATTAGAGGGTCTGATCAGATGTGTTCACTAACTCTAACCTAGGGGCTATCTGATCAGGATTAGAGGGTCTGATCAGATGTATTCACTAACCTATCAACACTTGAAAATTTAAAAGAACTTGGTCATGCTTGAAAGGTATGACCAAGCTGCTATTATTGCATGGGGCCTTTGCTTCAATTCTTTTGGCCCTCTTTTCTTTTTTCTTTTCTTTTTTTTTTTCTTTTTCTTTCTTCTTTTTCTTTTTTCTTTTTCTTTTTTCTTTTCACAGATAATTTGAAACATGCAATATTATTTGTGAACCACATCACCAGATACAGATAATATCCAAGTCATAAGATGATTCCCATAAATTATGGGGTGATAACAGGTTAGAGATCACAATTCCCTCTAAAAAAAATTATGTTTACGTTTGTAGTTTAGAGTTATTAGGGCATAGTTTAATCCCTAGAATGTTTTTATTGCAAAGAATAGATGTTGAAACATGTTATATGTGATGCATGTAGAATATCCTCTAAGTAGGTCACGATGGAAAATGAGCCTTTATAAATAGAAACTCAACCATGCCAAAGCAATAAGGAATGCACAAGTGTCTTGATGTTGCATAAGCATATATAAGGGGTTTGTAGAGTTATGGTAATTAATGGATAAAGTGTGATGAAAATTAGTAAAGGAACAAAGATATAATAGAACCAAAAGAGATAAAACAAAATGCGATCCATATTTGGCTCAAATATACATATATTCCAATACAAATGGATGAGCTATAATAAATAGAAACGATCGAAGCAATGTCATGAACTTGTTGTGTCTCTAGCTATAATGAAACTACGATAGAGATTTATAACATGGAATCTATCATTGCAAATCTTTGTTTAACAATGTACAATTTCATGATGATTTACAATGATTAGAATTATATATTTGTAGTGTAAATCTGCCATCAATGAGATGATTTCCATGCTAAAAAAAGGAATAGAAAACACTTAGTGTTTTTTAGAATATGTTAGTTTTAGGGGCCTTAATGATGATAATACAATCAAATTTAATCATTAGATCTAGTGGAAACATCACCTCGGTCCACTATGAGATCCCATTGATGATGTCAAGGAATTTGAAGTTGAGTTGGCACAATAACATACTACATGTTTATCTGTTGGTGATGCCACATGGATGACTTGTTGAATAAGGATCAATCACATATTGTAGAATAGGTGTGGGTCATAGTTGAGATGGTCACGACAAGGAGTACAAAAACTTGTGACAAATATCATTGCAAGTACCCATTTAATCACATCTAGAGATTATGAATATCTACAATGAACAAGAATTAGGTCAATGCATGGATCGGGAGTCCCTTTCCCTAGGTAGAAATGGTCTCCATTTCATTTGAAGTAGAATTTTTTTTCCTGTAGGCAATGGTGGTTAATGTTGATGCATAAAATTTTATTGTGTTATCCACAACACAATTTTTTTTCTCACTTGCTCAAATGTGAAATACTTGGACCATGCAAGGGACTAACTTGATTTGACAATGCAGAATATTTATATAGCCTTGTGTATGCGTGTCGAGTCATTTGATCTATGGATTTGTCAAAAGGATATAGTGTATTAAACTTATGATCAATGCCAATTCGAGGATCCAACGAAGTTGTGCTTTGATCAAGCAAAGGAGGATTGTAAGGAAGAAAGATATCAACATTTAAATTAGATGATTTATTTGTTTAGGAATATAAATTTCACGAGTAACAAGAATTATTTCAATGAATTCATATAGGCTGTTAGTAATGGTAGACTACCAAGTGGTTGTGTTGTATCACACTAGGTTCCGTAGATATTGATGAGTGCACAACTAGCAATGGAATATCTAGCATGGAGGTAAGATTATAATCCAATCTTAATATACTAGTTGAGTGCCTACTCTAATAAGATAGTGATATATGTAATGTGCACTAAGAGATAACCCCATCTAATAAAAAGTCCATGATAATCTTTTCTAAAATGTCAATGGGATCAAGCATGAATAATTGCATAATGAACTAGGTTGTAGCATGTTGGGGGCAACTTAGGTAGAACAATTGAAAACTGTAGTGAAGAAAACATTATATAGTTTTGTCGCAACACTAGTGACGTCCTCCTATAGAGTAAATAATAGTGGGGGCTTAAGAAGAATCACTTCTTAGTTATATTATCATTGAAATGTAATGAAAGTTCCTACTAATTGGCACTATGAACCTCAAGAAGTGCAATAAAATTTTGGGGTGTTAGTGGTAGATATTAGTTTAGTCATGATAGATTCATACAAGACATTGGTTAGGTAGTCCACATAATCCATTTAAATGCGTGATTGCATAACTTATGGAAGTATGTGGTTCCAACCACAAAGAGTGATTGAATAACTTATAAAAGTATGTGGTTGAAACCACAAAGATATTTAGTTTTCACTTTACCTTGAAAGCATAGACCAATCTACCCTTGATTGACTCAATGTTGATGCTCCAAGGTCATGCTAATAGACCCCGTGTTTCTCTCACAAGTAGGGTTTCATAATAGTACATCATTGTATATATTCAAAGGTATGACGTGACCACATGTTACCTCATGTTTTCCAAGGATATAAATATACATTCCTTGGTGATGTAGTTATCCTTCTCTATTTGGAGCCATCCAATGTTGTAAGGATGTGGGTGAGCTATATTTTGAGCTTTTGACATTATGTAGTGGCCATGAGAATCAAAATTATCTAATTATAGTTATGAAAAATAACTTGGAGAGGTTGTTAGTGAACCCCCATTTAACTGTGGAATTGATGTTCTCTTTCTTACTCCAACTAAATTATGCTTATTGAGGGAGATGAGTCTATGTGCATTATGAGAAGAATGGCGTTGGAAAATTCAGCTGCATAGGTTGTAATCTTCTCATCATTATCGTAGTTTTATTGTTTTGTGAGTTACACCAAAATATATTTACAAACTCATCAATGTGGATTATGATAGTTAAATGTCTTATAAGTGTTGCACCACTTTATATTTCTTATTTCCTTTCTTAGAGTTGACCTTTGTTTCCTTATTTTGTAGGTTTTGAGGAATTATCAAATTGAGAAATTTTGTCCAAAGTGTGACAAGTTTATTTATTTTTTTCATTTGTGCCATTCTTTGGAGTATTGCACTCTTAGTCCAATTGGGAATCAAAAGAGTTGGGGCGTTTCTTGGATTTGTGCTTATTCTTAATCCTTCTCACAAATATTTAGGCATATTCATGTGTATGAATGATTAGGAACTCCATATTTTTTCAAGTGATGTACTTTTGTAGTCTTCTCTAGTACTTGAGAACAATATTTATGTACTCTTCCTTGATGAATGAATGAGCTACAATAGTATTGAGCTCATATGTGTATTCATCAACTAATTGATCACAATTTTGTTGTAGTTGTTTTGACTTCATGTATTGGTCACATTTGTGTCATACATGATAATAATTGTCATGCATCACCTTCATGAATTCATCCCATGTAGTGATGGGTTCAACATGTTCCTGACACTACTAGTTATTATCTTTCCCTCAAGTTTGGGAGTGAGTGACATTTCTATGGTTGTGAGCTTTATTTTCTTAGTGTCATTGAGGTATTTTGCATCAACTAAATTTGTAGGGCACTGAACCATTAATGCAATGATATGATATCAATTTTTCTTTGAACACATAGATGTTTTGGTCAACCTTGACCTTTAAGGGGTTGCATCCATCAACATACTTTGATTCATGGTTGAATGAAGTAGGTAAGACTTGGGGTACTAGTATCTTGTACAAGAATGAAAATTGGGTCCATAATTATTCAGATTGATTTTGGAGAGACTTCTCAATCATTCTCTACATAAAACTTACTTTGGCTGTCACAAAGCCAACATAACCATCTATTTCTATCTATAGGAACTTAATTAGGAGAAATTTTCTCCCCATTTAGCGCCCCAAAATGATTACATTTTTTGCCAATAGTCGATGCTAATGACACCCAATTTAGCGCCGACTATTCAAACAAAATGAAAAAAAAAAAAAATCCCGTGCAATGAATGTAAATAATTCACCAATGTAAATCATTCTCCAATGTAAAACATTCACCAATGTAAATCAGTCACCATTTTTCAAACATACAATGTAAACCATTCACCATTTTTCCATTCTCATACTTACAATAAAAAATCGAGGGAGCTTGGAACTTCTGCGCAGAGTTGGAGAAGACCACGAAAATGAATTGAGATTATGAAAGAAAATAACTAATATATTATATCCCTGTTGATGGTGGGCAGAGATCTTGATGCACCCCTCCCCCCTTGTTGTGGATTTCACTAAAAAAAATTGATTTCTGGGTGTGATTCGACCTCTAGCAGTCACAAAATCAATTTGTGCATCTCATTCACTCCCTACCAGAGATGAAAATCAAACCACTATCCATACATTTTTCACTAATGTTGTTATAACAATTAGAGGGAAGGGAGAAAAACATAAGAAGAAAATAGAAGGAATTTTCCATAGTTTGGAGGAAAATAATTCGCCCTAGGATGCCAAAAAATGTCAAGTCATAGAGGGAAACGAGCAAAGGGATCTGTTTCTTTCCAGAATGAGGTATTTCATACTCAATTTATAGTTTTGTACATGCTTCCATTGCTTGTTTGAATTATTATTTTTAGTTTTTTTATTTCAAAATTATAAAAGAATAAATTTCTTCTATACATATAGGGCTTAATTTTTTATTTTTAAATTTAAAATAAGAAATTTATTGTACATATATAGGGACATGACAATGAGAAATTGAAAGAGGAAATGAATTCTATATTGGGGGTAGAAGAACTGAATAAAATATAATTTATGGAATTGTCCATGCTTGCCAAATATGTGGAAGAACAATCTACTAAAGGCACTAAAACATTCCAACCAAAGCAACCTTGTCAAAGGGAATTGATTGATTCCCCATCAACTCCTAGATCGTGCAAAATATAAAGGATAAAATCAATCAAAATAACCTATAAGAATGTGGAANTTTCTTAGAGTTGACCTTTGTTTCCTTATTTTGTAGGTTTTGAGGAATTATCAAATTGAGAAATTTTGTCCAAAGTGTGACAAGTTTATTTATTTTTTTCATTTGTGCCATTCTTTGGAGTATTGCACTCTTAGTCCAATTGGGAATCAAAAGAGTTGGGGCGTTTCTTGGATTTGTGCTTATTCTTAATCCTTCTCACAAATATTTAGGCATATTCATGTGTATGAATGATTAGGAACTCCATATTTTTTCAAGTGATGTACTTTTGTAGTCTTCTCTAGTACTTGAGAACAATATTTATGTACTCTTCCTTGATGAATGAATGAGCTACAATAGTATTGAGCTCATATGTGTATTCATCAACTAATTGATCACAATTTTGTTGTAGTTGTTTTGACTTCATGTATTGGTCACATTTGTGTCATACATGATAATAATTGTCATGCATCACCTTCATGAATTCATCCCATGTAGTGATGGGTTCAACATGTTCCTGACACTACTAGTTATTATCTTTCCCTCAAGTTTGGGAGTGAGTGACATTTCTATGGTTGTGAGCTTTATTTTCTTAGTGTCATTGAGGTATTTTGCATCAACTAAATTTGTAGGGCACTGAACCATTAATGCAATGATATGATATCAATTTTTCTTTGAACACATAGATGTTTTGGTCAACCTTGACCTTTAAGGGGTTGCATCCATCAACATACTTTGATTCATGGTTGAATGAAGTAGGTAAGACTTGGGGTACTAGTATCTTGTACAAGAATGAAAATTGGGTCCATAATTATTCAGATTGATTTTGGAGAGACTTCTCAATCATTCTCTACATAAAACTTACTTTGGCTGTCACAAAGCCAACATAACCATCTATTTCTATCTATAGGAACTTAATTAGGAGAAATTTTCTCCCCATTTAGCGCCCCAAAATGATTACATTTTTTGCCAATAGTCGATGCTAATGACACCCAATTTAGCGCCGACTATTCAAACAAAATGAAAAAAAAAAAAAATCCCGTGCAATGAATGTAAATAATTCACCAATGTAAATCATTCTCCAATGTAAAACATTCACCAATGTAAATCAGTCACCATTTTTCAAACATACAATGTAAACCATTCACCATTTTTCCATTCTCATACTTACAATAAAAAATCGAGGGAGCTTGGAACTTCTGCGCAGAGTTGGAGAAGACCACGAAAATGAATTGAGATTATGAAAGAAAATAACTAATATATTATATCCCTGTTGATGGTGGGCAGAGATCTTGATGCACCCCTCCCCCCTTGTTGTGGATTTCACTAAAAAAAATTGATTTCTGGGTGTGATTCGACCTCTAGCAGTCACAAAATCAATTTGTGCATCTCATTCACTCCCTACCAGAGATGAAAATCAAACCACTATCCATACATTTTTCACTAATGTTGTTATAACAATTAGAGGGAAGGGAGAAAAACATAAGAAGAAAATAGAAGGAATTTTCCATAGTTTGGAGGAAAATAATTCGCCCTAGGATGCCAAAAAATGTCAAGTCATAGAGGGAAACGAGCAAAGGGATCTGTTTCTTTCCAGAATGAGGTATTTCATACTCAATTTATAGTTTTGTACATGCTTCCATTGCTTGTTTGAATTATTATTTTTAGTTTTTTTATTTCAAAATTATAAAAGAATAAATTTCTTCTATACATATAGGGCTTAATTTTTTATTTTTAAATTTAAAATAAGAAATTTATTGTACATATATAGGGACATGACAATGAGAAATTGAAAGAGGAAATGAATTCTATATTGGGGGTAGAAGAACTGAATAAAATATAATTTATGGAATTGTCCATGCTTGCCAAATATGTGGAAGAACAATCTACTAAAGGCACTAAAACATTCCAACCAAAGCAACCTTGTCAAAGGGAATTGATTGATTCCCCATCAACTCCTAGATCGTGCAAAATATAAAGGATAAAATCAATCAAAATAACCTATAAGAATGTGGAATGGGGAGTAGAGACATCCAATGTCCCAACCACTCTCGGGACACATATTTCTTCCACCACCAATACATGTTATACATCTTGCATTGGTACATACGAAACCTAGGTAGAATATGAGGTTGTCTCCGAGAATATAAGAATGATAGATGTCAGGAAAGTGTTCATGTGTAGGTTGAAGGAATCATGCCTTCAACGCTTCAAAGAGAATCTACATCTTCCATTATCGAAGATACCCATGCACCTTCAAAAATAAGTCATCCATGACATGGAGTGATCCAGGTGGATATTGGTGGCCACCCACCTATTCAAACTAACTCCTCTTGCCCATTTTTAGTTCAACACGTTCTTCAGTACTTCTTTGTAATTGTGGGTTATATACTTATGGGGTTGTCTGAATCCCTACACATCTTCCAAGTGGATACTGGTGGCCTCTCACCTAATCCAACTAACTTATTTTGTATATTTTCATGTCATCACATCTTGTTGTACTTCCAGGGATGTTTTGGAGCCCTTAAAAGTGTCTTTTTGGCTCGCCATAGTCAAAATGTATACGAAGTTATAGTTTGATGACATAATGTGTATTTCTCTAAAAAACCTTTCCAATGGGCTATCATGCGCCTAAAACGAAGGTTGTATGCAAAAATTACGACCCCATGAAGGTGAGGTACCAACTTACCCATAGGGGCCCACATGAATTTTGGCGTTTCACCTTATAGGGTTAGGTTTTTGGATGTCTAGGGTTTTGGAATTCATGAGTAATATCAAAAAGGCCTATAGAGCCTCATTTTAATCATTCTTCTTCGACAGATGTGCGTAGGAGCCACATCTCTTCTCAAAGATAGCTACCACCATTCGAGCAAGTGTTCCAGTTATGTAGTTTTATAGTTTCATCCTATTTCATTTATTCAATAGAAGATATTGTTCACTAGATATTTGTGTTGTTATTCATATCTCTATGTTTATTGTATTCAGTCTGTTAATCAATTCGTTTCACTCCTAAATCAGTATTAGTGGTATCCGAGTGATCTTCTCTTCATTTATTTTTCTTCATGCATGTCCCTGACAAGATCTGGGTACAATAAGTTGGGACTCAAACCAATCAAGCCATTGCAATATCGGCCATGCTGAGCCCGACAAAAACCCATGGGAGATGTAAAGAAATATGATGGAGTAGGAGATCCTTTTAAAAATTTTCTCAAGGAATCCTTTGTGTGAAAAATGAACGAAATGATGGACAACTTTGCACAGATCCTTTGTCGGCTGCCCAGAGGAGAAGCATCTTCATCAAGCGCCCATGAAACTCCCTTCAAGGTAAAGGTAAATTTTGATATTCCATTATTTGAAGAACTGATAGATGAAAATTTTGTAGATAAATGGTTGAATCTGCTCAAAGGGTATTTTTCGGTCCACAATTTTTCTGATAGGGAAAAGATTACTTTTGCACTCCTCAAGGTCGTCCCCTATGTTAAGGACTGGTGGGACACTTACCTGAGAAAAGGGCCATAGAGGAATCTGTATTATTTGTGGTTTCACCCACATGGGATTCCTTTTGGGATGGAATTAAAGAACAATACTACCTTGTTGTAAGCTACGAGGACCAGTACACCAGATGGACCACCCTGCATCAAGAAAGGGACCAGATAGTACCATATTTCACCAATATTTTTCACAGGTTGCACACAAAACTAGGTATCAAATAATCTAAGCGACATCTGGTGCTCAAATACCACAGTTGTTTGCATATATACATCGAAAAAAATGGAGTTTCTAGACATCATCTCATTGGGTACGACTTATAGATACACTGTCAAGATCGAGTAGAAATTTAAGCAGAAGAGGTGAGAGTTTGGATCTAAAAACCCCTCATAGATGAAGTAGGGAAAAGGTGGCCCCAACCCACACAACAAGGGACAGAGCATAGATGGCCATTCTCAGGACAACCAGTCCAAGTCACATCATAAGAAGGGTAATGAGAAGACGAAGAAGGACACATGAAAATGGTGTGAGTACCATAAAATCCCTTGGCACAACATTGAAGAATATCGCTCCAAGAAGTCACTCATGGTCACTCATGGTCGAGCTGAAAACTTCCGAGTCAGAGACTGATTCTGATTCTGAATCAAATCTTGAAGGAGGGAAGTGGATCATCGATGCTGAACCCAGTGCCACTATCACTACCACCAAAGTCCAACCAAGTGAACTAGAAGAACTAGAGGAAGGGGAACACCTATTTCACTCATAGATGTGGGTAAAGGGGGATCTACTTCATTTCATTGTCGATAGCGGCATTCACAATAACCTGATTTTAGCAGAGGTCATCAAGCGGCTGGACCTACCAATGACACCACACCTACATCCCTACACCATCGGTTGGCTTCGACAAGGAAGAGATCTCTATGTCAGCCAACAATGTCATCTTCCCTACAACATCAAGCCTTTCAAAGATGAGGTATTGTGTGATATTTCTCCCCCCTGAAGTTTGTGATTTTCTTTTAGGACAACCATATTTGTGGAAGCATCATGCTGTGTATAAGTCTAGACCCCACAATGTTATTATTATTTTGGGTAAACAATTGTACATGATACTAGAGGTAGCATTGTCTACTGCTATTTCTTTAATCTATGCTAAGAAATGTAGTAAGGTCATTTCATAGATTGGGAAGTTCGCCTTCTTTGTGATCCATTCTCACAGTATGCAGAAGGTCCTCGCCACATATGTGGCCTCTACACAGAGCCTCTCTTTGCAACAAAATGAAGTGGACGGGATCGTGGAAGAATACAGAGACATCTTCTCCTCACCCACTAGGGTACCAATGCACTTCCAAGTCAAGCATCCAATTGATCTAACTCTCGATGCATCTCTACCTAATGGACCAATCTATCACTGCTTGCTGATGGAAAATGCTGAAATCGAGTGTCAAATCTAGGATATTCTTCAAAAGGTGCACATCAAACCCAAATCCTCCCCTTGCAAAATCCCGATTATACTAGTGCAAAAAAAGGACGAGACTTGGCGACTCTGCATTGATTATAGAGCCTTAAAAAAAATCAAAGTTAGGAACCGATACCCAATTCCGAGGATTGATGACCTTCTTGACCAAATCAAGGGGGAAAATTTCTTTAGCAATATTAACCTAAAGTCTAGCTACCACCAAGTTCCCATCGAACCAACTGATGTATGGAAAACAAACTTTAAATCTAACGAAGGTCTCTTTGAACGACTGGTCATGCCCTTTTTCTTAACAAATGCACCAACCACTTTCATGAGGTTGATGGATGATGTATTAAGACCCTTCACCAACTATTTTGTAGTGGTATATTTGGATGACATCCTCATCTTGAACATAACGTGGGAGGAGCACATGTGACATATTCAACAGGTTTTGAGCACTCTACGACAGCACAAACTATATGCCATCTTGGAAAAATGCTCTTTTGGCATGAACAAGGTCCAATAATTGGCCTACATTGTTGATGAGCATGGGGTACATGTTGATCCAACTAAGATCCAAGTCATCTGTGACTAGCTAGCCCCGACCACACTAATCGATCTTCAGATCTTCTTGGGACTCACCAACTTCTATCGACGATTCATGTTGGGATTCTCCCATATTACATGGGCCCTCATCCAGGGGACCGAGGGTGGTGGCAGGGAAAATTTCATGTGGGGGAAATAAAAAAAACGAGCATTCGATGATCTGAAGCATCACTTATTCTCATCTCCAATACTATCCTTTCCCTATTTGCAACAACCATTCGAGATTGAGACTGATGCATCTGACTATGTTGTAGGCACAATTCTCACTCAACACAATCATCCAGTGGCATACCATAGTGAGACACTCTTATATACTGTTCATAAATAACCCACCTATGAAAAAGAGATGTATTCCATTGTGAAATCTTGTCATCAATGGAAACATTACATTCTGGGAAAGGAGATGATCATCCACACTGATCACAAGCCTCTGTAGTTCATACAGACACAAGGGAAATTGCAGAATAATCGCCATTAGAAGTGGTCCACCTACCTACAACAGTTCCATCTCAACATCAAGTATAAGGCAAGGATCTCAAATCGTGTCTTTGACTGCCTCAGTCAACTTCCCAAGGCTTTCCTCACCACTGTGCTCCATTCCTGTGGACATGAGGCATCTGAGTGGCCCCAACTTTATCAGCAAGATCTGAAATTTGCCACCACCTATCATCTCTTGGGTACATGCGCGACTGTCACCGATTTTCACATTCAGGATGAACTATTATTCCATCTGGGAAATATCTGTGTTCCTACAAGAGAGGATGAAAATATGATTTGGGAAGCCCACTACAGTCGGATGGCATGACATTTTGGCATGGAGAAAACTTTGGTCATTCTTCAAAAACAATTTTATTGGCCAAAACTCTGACAGGATGTCAGCAAGTATATTAGATCTTGCATTGCATGTGCCATTTCCAAGCCAACCATCAAGAAGAAATGCTTATACACCCCTCTTCCTACTCCCAAGAAGCCTTGGGAATCCATCTTGATGGATTACATGTCTGGCCTTCCGTCCACAAATTAGGGAAATGACTGCATATTTGTGGTCGTTGATCGGTTTTCGAAGATGTCCATCCTCACATCCTGCAAGAAGAATAACACAGTGAAAGATACTGCTAATATATTCTTTGAATGAGTGTGGGTCCATTTTAGGATACCACAAACCATCATCTCCGAACGAGAAAATAAGTTCCTCAAAAATTTTTGGTCGAGTCTCTGGTCACTATTGGACACCAAGCTCACTAAATCCACTTCCTTCCACCCCCAAACAGAGGATTAAACAGAGGTCGTCAATTGAATGATTGTGCACATCTTGTGCATGTACAACTCTAAGCATCCACGTATATTGGATGAAAGTATCCCTTATGTTCAACATAGTTGCAACAGAGCTCTCCACCAGTGATAGCCCATTTCAGGTGGGGATGGGATTCCAATCGTTGAGTCCCATTGATGTTGCACTACCTCTTTCCATCACACAGAAAAAACTCTTCCCATGTTTAGTCTGAGATAGAAAAAGCCACCATATTCATTGAGCGGATTCAACACATCCACCAATAGGTCCAAGAGATTTTGCACAAATCCAATGCTAAGTATAAGCAACGCCATGATAAACATAGGTTACCGCACCAGTTTCAGGTTGGAGACAAAGTCTGGTTACATTTGAATAAGGAGTGTCTCACAAGGCCCCATCGGAATCTCCACCCACTTCACTATGGGACTTACACTATCACCAAGGCTATGGGTAGCAATGCTTTTGAACTAAACACTCCACCCTTCCTTGGCATGCACCCAATGTTAATGTGGACCTCCTTCAGCCATATTTTCCCCCATTATTGGACACCTCATAGATCACAAAACAAATGAAACCAACATATATCAACCCTGACTGCATGGAACAAACATCCATTGATCAGGTAGTGGACACACAGGTCAAGGGAACTTGCCAACAAAGGATCCAAATTTATTAGGTTGTTAAAGAAGGGAAACTTCTCCACCAAGGCAAGTGGCTCACTCAGGGCCAAATCCAACAGAATTTTCCTCACCTGATGGGGGAAGTCAATGTAATGGAGACCATTTCTTCCTAAGGGGGGAGGATTGATCTAGGTGAATATTGGTGGCCACCCACCTATTCCAACTGGCTCCTCTTGTCCATTTTTAGTTCAACACATTCTTCTGTACTTCTTTGTAATTGTGGGTTCTACACTTCCGGGGATATCTAAATCCCCACACATCTTCCAGGTGGATACTAGTGGCCTCTCACCTAATCCAACTGGATTATTTTGTATATTTTCATGTCAAGACATCTTGATGTACTTCCAGGGCCTTTTTGGAGCCCTAAACAATATTTTTTTGGCTCACCACAGTCAAACTATAGATGGAGTAATATTTTGACAGCGTAATGTGTATTTATCTGAAAGAACTTTCCAACGGGCTATCAAGTGCCTAAAATGGAGGTCATATGAAAAAGTTACGACCCTGCGAAGGTGAGGTACCAACTTACCCATAAGGGCCCACATGAATTTTGTTGGAGTTACTTCACACACACCTAGGATTTATTTTTCCTAAGGTTTTTCCTTGTTTATTAGTTGTAATTAGTCATTATTTAGTCTCCTATATTTTAGGAAGAATATTCCTCTAGGGAGAATATTCTCTTCAGTTGACACTTCAGTTTGACTAGTTGAGTTGAGTCTAAATGTTGCATTGGGATTATCACCATGCAACATTGAGATCATCACTAGATAATGCACATTATCCTTGGGATCATCACTAGACTAGAGCATTACTCATGATTCCATAATCTCCTCCTCACTTCACTCTGTTTCAGTCAGTTAACTGAAGACTGATAGACTAGTTAACTCAAACTAGGTGGAAGTTCACTCCCGTAACTGCCTGAGAGACTAGACTAGGTGGCAGTTTAATCTTGTAACTGTTGGTATGTGTCCAGATCACTCTAGACCACCACTATGGCTCATTGTTTACTCATGTATCCTATATCTATTGTAAATTATTCACTCTTAGAGTGTGGAATACAGTTAATGAGAATTCTTCCATTCTTTCTCTCCTTCTTCTTGTTTCTCCAATTCTCTCTGCAAATGTGTGTATTATTGTTTAGATAGATATATTCTGTGTAGGTTCAACACATTTACATGGTATCAGATCCGATAGAATTTTAAGCAAAATATACACCAAAAATTTTTTGCAGGTACAAAATATTGAAGACGTCAAAAAGATGGATTATTTGCCGAAAATACTTCTCACGACTCATAACTATTTGGAATGGAAGCCAAAAATTTTGCTTCTTCTTAGATGCAGAGGCTTGTACCAAATAACTATGGCAATGGAAGTAGAGCTTGATTCTGCCGATGAGAAAAATGATTTTCTCAATATACAAGATATGGCCATAGAATGTATCCTCTATTTTATTTCTCCTGAAATTCTCCATCAAGTATATGATGACTCACAAGAATCAACTCCCAATCAATTATGGACCATATTGGAGGTTCTATTTGGGAATAAATAAGATTGTGAATATTTCATGCAGGAGGTTGAACAGATAGAGCCAGAAGAGAAGCCATCAGAAGATCAAACATTGTATTATGAAGAGCCTTCTACACAAGTATTTGAAAAAATTTGTATTCCATTAATTGAAGATGATGTATACTCCATTTCAGATTTATTTTCTGAATTTCATGTGAAAGATATATGGCATGCATCTTAGGGGTCACATGTAGACACTTTTCCATGCATAGTGCATGCATCTCATAAGACAAAAATGGATCCGCTCACATCAGACTCCATTATGATATTTTCTTTGTGAAATTTGCAGAAAAAAATTTCATATTTGAATTCCTCTCGGGAAAATATCCAATTTAAAAAAAAAAATCGTTCGAAACAGAGTCCGAGAAGTGAAGTTATGATCATTTTAAAATCAACAAAATTTCAACATTTTTCTGGAAACGGCCACACAGTTTTCAAAATTCCATCCAAACTTTATTTGGATATTTTTCATTGCAAGAAGAGAAAGTGGATATGTGTGGACATCTCAATGGTGCATCTACTTCATCAAATCCATGCAGACATCTACATCTTCAACAAGCACAAACTTTCACAGTTGTGAGGTCTTCTTGGACTGAAGGACATGGTTGCTTAGCAACTGCTTTTTGTTCCTTCTCATTTTTATTTTTTTACATACATTGTACCTTGAAGGGGGGTTTTCCCATGATGTTTTCCCTCTTTCCTCACTTTATTTTCAGTGTATCTTTTGTATTTGGGTACCTAACATGGCCTTGTTGCCGGGACCCATTCTTTATTTTCACCATAGTGATGTTCAGGGGGGTGTTGGAGTTACTTCACACACACCTAGGATTTATTTTTCCTAAGTTTTTTCCTTGTTTATTAGTCATAATTAGTCATTATTCAGTCTCCTGTATTTTAGGAAGAATATTCCTCTAGGGAGAATATTCTCTTCAGTTGACACTTCAGTTTGGCTGGTTGAGTTGAGTCTAAATACTACATTGGGATTATCACCATGCAACATTGGGATCATCACTGGATAATGCGCATTATCCTTGGGATCATCACCAGAATAGCACATTATTCATGATTCCCTAATCTCCTCCTCACTTCACTCTATTTCAGTCAGTTAACTGAAGACTGATAGACTAGTTAACTCAAACTAGGTGGAAGTTCACTCCCGTAACTACCTAAGAGACTAGACTAGGTGGCAATTTACTCTCGTAACTGTTGGTATGTGTCCAGATCACTCTAGACCACCACTATGGCTCATTGTTTACTCATGTATCCTATATCTATTGTAAATTATTCACTCTTAGAGTGTGGAATACGGTTAATGAGAATTCTTCCATTCTTTCTCTCCTTCTTCTTCTTTCTCCAATTCTCTCTGAAAATGTGTGTATTATTGTTTAGATAGATCTATTATGTGCACGTTCAACACATTTACAACTTTTGGCGTTTCACCTTCTAGGGTTTTGGAATTCATGAGTAATATCAAAAAGGCCTCTGTAGCCTCATTATAATCATTATGCTCAGACTGATGCATGTAACAACCACATCTCTTCTCAAAGATAGCTACCACAATTCAAGCAAGTGTTCTAGTTCTGTAGTTTTACAGTTTCAACCTATTTAATTTATTCAATAGAAGATATTGGTCACTGGATATATGTGTTGTTCTTCATATCTTTGCATTTATTATATTTAGTCTATTAATCAGTTCGTTCTTCTCCTAAATACGGATCATGGAGACTGAATTTGGGACAAGTTGGTCAGTAAAGAAGATAAAAAAAATGATTCAAAATTTCAAGAGATTTCGTTGCAACCAAACGAAAAAGATAAAATAAGTTCCTCTTGAGATAAGGAACAAAAGAAGGCCAACTGATGTAAGTGTGAAAGTATGGAAAGAGCTCATGAAAGAATATGATAGAGCGGATGCATAGAGGAAGTCTGGTGAGGAGAGAGCACATGTATTTGAATTTGGTCATAAGATTATTTCAAATTCATTAAACGATTTTTATATTTTACTAGTGCATAATTAAATTGAATTGGTGTATGTTTCAGGACAAGGCCTCGAAGGCCAAGTTTTCCAAATTTCATGCCACACATCATAGTGGCCAAACGGGTTTAGAAGCCTTAATATGAAAATTTGTAAGTATATTTGATATCTAAAATGATATATTTTTTTAATTTTGTACAAAAAATTAAATGATTGGATATTAATCACCTTAACTAGTCCATCTACCATGTTTTGAGAGGAACAACAATATGGCCATTATCCATCACAATTAGAATTCAAGATGATACGAGACAAAAAGTGGTCCGATTTTGTTATTTGGATGGAGAATAAGGTATCATTAGTTGAATTTCAATAACTTAGTTGGATATTGTTATGTTAATATGTCAATTTGCATTTCTTGTGTTGAGTTGTTTATTTATGTATAACTTGAGTTCTTTTGTGCTCCCATCGGCCATAACACTCTTATAAATTACCAACCTTTCACTATGATCAAGTCCTTATAAATAAATACCCAATCATGGCTTTATCAAGTACTTTTCCAAAAACCCTAGGACAAAGGAGAGATGCAAGACCATGTAATACATAACTCATAGAAAACAAACCGTATCTCTGTTGCAACTTGACAAAGCATAGTAAGTACCACTAGATTGCAAGGAAAGAGTATAACAATCCACCAATGATAATAAAAAAGTGTAGAGAGTCTCTAAGAACAAGACATACATCATAGCGAGCCTCCAAGGATAAGATACAAGCCATAGTGAATCTCCAAGGAAAAGACACAAGTCATAGCGAGCCTCCAGTGACAAGATACATGTCATAGAGAGTCTCCAATGAGCATGACAAAGACATAACAAACCCTAGAAGGAGCAAGAACAACTGTAGCAAAATTACCCAGACAACTGCAAAGAAAAACCAAGTGCACAAGAGAAAGAGAAATATGTCACAATCATTGAAGGAGATCATATATATAATAATAGACGTCCAACATGACTCATACATGACTTTACATTATGGCCAACTTGCACTTCACATAACCAACGTCTAGCTTGGGCTTTTCTTCACAAATTTATAACTTTTACTTGAGTTCTTACATCATAGTAAAGATTTTCCTTGGCTAACACTTCAAGGCATCACATCCACTACAAAAGAAGGATTATCCCATTATTACTTAGGTGTTATACCATCACTCCAATCCAGAAGGACCACCTTATCATGGTCTAGGTGTTATAACATCACTCCAATCTAGGAGGACCACCATATAGTTATCTAGGTGTTATAAAATCACACCAATCCGGAGGACCACCTATTTTTCAACTCCCCTCTAGAAGTACATGGTGTTATAACATCACTCCATCTGAAGGACCACCACATCATTATCTAGGTGTTATAACACAACTCCAATCTAGGAGGACCACCTATCGTCAACTCCAGTCAAGAGGACCATGGTTTTATAACATCACTCCATCCAAAGGACCACCATATCATCATCTGGGTGTTATAATGTCACTCCAATCCAGTAGGACCACCTATTGTCAACTCTAGTAAGGAGGAACATGGTTTCATAACATCACTCCATATGGAGGACCACCATATCATCATCTGGGTTTTATAACATCACTCCAATCCAGGATGACCATCTTATGGCTACTCAACTGGCCTCATCACATGCACATTAGCTAGCCTACTTGATGGTGTTATAACATCACTTCATCCAGAAGACCACCATATCATCATCTAGGTGTTATAACATCACTCCAATCCATAATGATCATCCTATGGCTACTCAACTGGCCTCATCACATGCACGTTAGCTAGCCTATTGGAGTTGTGGTATGTGTGCACCCATACCATCTTGGAAATGTTGTGCAAAACAAGGGGTAGCTAATCCCCTAGGCAATCACTCTGAGTCATAGCTCAGGTCATGGTCTTGTTAGAAAAACAGGATAGTGGAGCAATAAAATAAAACAAATGCGGAAATAAAACACAAAATATACACAATACAATAGAGACACAAATATACATGGTTCAACTAGTGTGGGCTACATCCACCAGAGAAATTTCTAGGTCCTTCCTTTATTATTATCCAACAAATGAAAGGATACAACCTACAACACACCTATTGTAACTTCCTCTTATTTCTCTCACATTCTCCTCACTTAGAATACAATATTCATAATAATACATAACCACAATACATTGCCCTCATAAAAGAGGGTTGCCTTCTAGGGAAAAAAACCCTAACATAACTTTTACCATCAGATCCGTGACCTTATAATGAACGATCTAGATTTATTATGAAATTACAATATACATTTACAAGGGAATTTTTCCTTCAGGGGCGAACCCCCGCTAGGGTATCGCTTTCCCCTGGACCCCCTAGCTAGGGGGGTAGCCCCCCTAGACCGTAAAAGGGGGGAAAAACCCCCTTGCACTTCCTCGCATGGAGGGGTGTATAGTCTTCTAGGGTGTAAAGTCTTCATGGGGTATAAAAACAAATGAAAAAAAAGACCTCTGAAGCAAGAAGATAATAAGGCTCCACAACCAACAATATTCCACTTGGAGACTGATCTCAACAACTCCATCATTGTTTTATCTATTGGACTATGATCCTTCTTGGACCTAGAAAATTTCTCTTCTTCATCTTCATGCTTGAAGACTAGATAAAACTGAGTAGGAACTCAATTTCTCTCTGGTTACTCCCTTTGTTAACATGTCTGCAAGATTCTGGCTAGTGTGTATATTTTCCAACTTCAAATGTCCATCTTCCAAGATAGATCGTATGAAATGGTACCTGAGCTATATATGCTTAGTCTTCGAATGGAAGGATGAGTTCTTTGCAAGATGAATGGAACTCTCACTGTCATAGTACAACCTGCTATTCTCCTGCTTATTTCCTAATTCCTCCATAAATCTCTGTAACAAAATCATCTCTTTACTAGCCTCTGTAGCAACAACATACTCTGCCTCTATTCTTGAAAGTGAAAAAAACTTTTTCAGTTTCAAAATCCAACTTACTGTTGTTCCACCTACAGTAAAAACATACTCTGTGGTTCTCCTCTTGCAATCTTTATCACCTTCCATATATGAATCAACATATCCCTATAGAACAATGTCTAGACCTACAAAACATAATGCATGAGTAGAAATACCTCTCAAAGACCCAAGAATCCACTTTACTACCTCCCAATGTTCTTTACCTGGATTGTTGATATACCTGCTCACAACTCCCACTGCATGTGCAATATCTAGTCTTGTGCAAACCATCGCATACATCAAGCTACCAACTGTTGATGAATAAGGGACCCTGGACATTTATTCTATCTCCTCCTATGTCTTGGGACACATTTCCTTAGTTAATTTGAAATGGTTGTCCAAAGGTGTACCAACTGGTTTTGAATTCTGCATTTTAAACCTCTCCAACACCTTCTTTATGTACTTACCCTGAGACAATGTCAATTTGTGATTTTTCTTGTCTCTTGTTATTCTCATACCAAGGATTTTCTTTGCAGCACCCAAATCCTTCATCGCAAATGAATTAGCTAATTCCTTCTTGAGCACATTTATATCCTACATATTAGATCCTGCAACAAGCATGCCATCTACATATAATAGAAAGATAATATAGCTTCCATTTTCTAGCCTTTTAAAATAAACACAGTGATCAAAATGACATCTACTATAACCTTGTTTTGTCGTAAATCTATCAAACTTCAAATACCATTTCCTTGGAGCTTTCTTTAGGCCATACAATATCTTCTTCAACCTCCATACCAAATTCTCATTCCCTTTGATATCATACCCTTGTGGTTGTTGCATATAAATCTTTTCCTCCAAATCCCCATGGAGAAAATATGTTTTTACATCTAACTATTCAAGATGCAAATCTTCTACTGCCATAAGACTTAAAATAGTCCTAATTGAAGTTATTTTAACAACAGGAGAAAATATTTCATCAAAATCTATACCTTTGTTTTGTGCAAACCCCTTTACAACAAGTCTAGCATTGTACCGTTTTTTTCCTCCATCTTCTTCCTTCAACTTGTAAACCCATTTATTCTGCAATGCTCTTTTTCCTGCAGGAAACTGAACCAAATACCAATTCTGGTTATTTACCATGGATTCCATTTCTTCTTTCATACCTTGCTCCCACTTCTTTTTGGTGTCTACCTGCAGTGCCTCTTCATAACATTCTAGTTCATCAGAACCAATCAACAATACATAATACAATGAAGGAGAGTATCGTTCAAGGGGTCTACTTAACATGGTATATCTTCTAACAACACTTGCAGGAGTTTGAGGTACATGTTTCTCACGTTGTTGTACATTTTTATTTTTAGGTACCTTTGGAATTTCCTTTTCAGTGATGTCATCAAGGACTGTGTATTTTGGTTTTTCTTTTTCTTGTATCTTTCCATGCAACTAATATTTGTACATGACCTTCTCATTGAATATGACATATCTACTACTAATAATTTTTTGATTTTCATAATCCCATAAGAGATAACCAAAATCATTAACACCGTATCCAATAAAGGTACACTTCTTGGATTTTGCCTCAAGCTTTGTTCTATTTTCTTTATCAATATGGATAAATGATTCACAACCGAAAGTCTTAAAAAAAATAGTTTACCTTTTTACCTATCCATGCCTCCTCTAGAATTCCACCATCCAAAGAGCTTTAAGGTCCTCTTCTTATTAAGTAAACAACAATATCTACAACATCTGCCCATAAATGTACTTCCAAACCATCATGTAATCTCATAATCCTTTCACGCTCCATGATTGTTCTGTTCATCATTTATGACACCATTTTATTGTGGTGTTCCTAGAACTTTCTTCTCTCTATGAATTCGATGGTATGAACAATAATAATAAAAATCCTTACTACAATATTCACCTCCATTGTCTGATCTGAGAGACTTCAACCTTTTTCTTGTCTCATTCTCAACTAAATCTTTCCATTTCTTAAAAGTATAAAAAACATCATATTTTTGTTGAATGCAATAAACCCAAGTTTTTCTAGTTGCATCACCAATAAAAGTAACATAATAATGAGAGCCACCAAGAGATGATACTTGAGCTGGTCCCCATACATTTGTATGAAAAATCTCTAACCTTTCACTCTTCTTTTCTTTTGTAACTCTGAGAAATCTAACTTTCTTATGTTTTCCATAAACATAATGCTCACAGAAATCCAAATCAATTTGTTTAAGATCCGAAAACAAATTTATTTTGTGAAGTATATGCATCCCCTTCTCACTCATGTGTCCAAGCCTATGATGCCACAATGTTGTATCCACTCCTATAGAAGCTAAATAGATAGAAGATTCAATATTATCAGTACATAAATACAATGTACCTACCTTCTCTCCTTTTGTTATAACCAGTGATCCTTTGGTGACCTTCCACATCTTATCTGTAAATATGGATATATAACATTCACTTGCCAACTGCCCTATTAAAATTAATTTTTTCCTTAGATATGGAAGATGTCTTACCTCTTTCAACAACCATTGGTTTCCATTCATTTTCTTTATTTTTACCTTTCCCATTCCAACAATTTTGCATGGTGCATCATCACCCAAATGAACTGTCTGAAATCACCTTGAACATAATCTAGAAAGTGTTTCCTATGGGGTGTGGCATGACATGAAGCCCCTGAATCTACTACCAAAGACTAAGAAATATTGTCTACAGAAAGAATCAAAGCATCTTGTAAAACACCACCTGTTACATTTGCTTCCTAATTTTTCTCCTGCTATCCATCTCTTTGTTTCTTTGGAGCTCTGCAATCTTTCTTTAGATGTCCTTTCTTCCCACAATTCCAACACTCTATCTTTCCCAGTCTATATTTGGATCTTCCCTTCCTAGAATTCCCATGGTTCCCTGAGCCCTTTCCTCTATCATTTTGTCTTCCCTTGTTCTCCATGTTTAACACATTACCTAATGTCTCACCTGTGATTTTTCATCACATTTCCTCGCTAAGGATAAAAACAACAACATCATCAAATTTTAAAGTGTTTTAACCAGAGGAAAAGTTACTTACATACATGACCAGGCTGTTCCAACTTTCTGGTAATGAGCACAAGATTATAAGAGCCTTGACCTCATCATCAAAGTACACTTTTACATAACTTAGTTGATTAGTAACTATATTAAATTAATTTAAATGATCTGCAATAGACCCACCTTCTGACATCTTCATATTAAATAATATCTTCATTAGAAATACCGTATTGGATGCCGATGATTTTTCATATATTTTAGCCAATACATCCTGTTAGCACCATGATTTTCATAGCTAATAGCACTTCACCGTGCAAAGAATTTTTTTGCGCAGTGGATTTCGTCACGTAGTGGATTTCGTCATGCAGTGAATTTTGTCGCGTAGTGGGATGTTGTCGTGCATAGGATGTTGTCGCGCATAGGATGTCATCGTGTAGTGAATTTTGTCACGTAGTGGGATGCTGTCGCGCACAAGATGTTGTTGCACACAAGATGTCATATTGCAGTGGATTTCATCGAGCATAAGATGTTGTCCCATAGTGTATTTTGTCACGCAGTGGGATGTTGTCGTGCAGAGGATTTTCCTGCACCCAGGCTATAGGTCGCACTGCGCAAATGACTGGTTTAGTGGTAAACTTAACGATCACTTTCTTACCAACTTGAGAGGAATTTTGAAAATCACCAAGAGGTTTTTGTTGAGGACAAACAAAATAATAAAAACCTCTCTCATATTTTCAACAAGTGTCACGTATTGGGATATTCAAATAGATATTTGAGCCCTATTTTTCATCTTTCATGATTTGTTGTTTGAGACATGTTTTAGAGACATTTATTCCAGTCATATAGAGATGAATTTCAAGAAACTGAGAGAGGTTTTTATTCATAACGAGCTTAAATACAAAAACCTCTCTCAGTTTCTAAAAATAGTTTTTTATTAGTGATATATGATGTCATATTTAACTCCTATTTTCCCAGTTTGTTGCGCAATCCGCTGCATTTTTTGCTGTAGGTTACTGTTGCGTAGCAGACTCACTATGCAGGGGTGATAGAGTGTCCAAAAGTGAAAATTATGACTTATCACAACCATAGGGTCTAATTTTTATCATGATCAATGATTGTAAAGAATATTTTGGTTATGATTATGATTTGGAAAAGTCGGGTTTCCTATTTTTAGTAAATCCGTTGAAGTTATTGCTCTCTTTCAAAGAAATCAGATCCATGATTCTAGGAGAGAGTAACTAGACCCTAACAGCCAAGGGTGACATTAGTTTTCTATATATGGGGATCATTTTCATGTAAAAGGGGTAGGTTGGAAAATTTTAGTATAAAGAGTGTCTATTGAATGTAATTTGAATTCGACTGAAACTTAATGCAAAAGTCATGTAGCTTGATGTAAAGATTCTAATTGCAGTAGTTGGATGTATTGTTTTACCTTCTGTGCATATGTACTTCATGTTCTCTTTATTAATATCCTTTTGTATCTATCTTAGAATGAAATTTTGAACCCGTGGATTCGCTATGCAGCGCCCCTTGTTCGCACCATTTAGAAAAAACGTTTTCCTTTAAAGTTAACTCTGAATTCACCCTCAACGATGCTCTGAGTTGCTTCTTGTGTTTTTTTTCTGCCACACATAATGATTTTAAACTGAAGACTGTTGCTTGCTTAGCCTTTATCCTCTCAATTTTAGTCACCGAGTCATTTGTTTCTCTTGTTCCCTTGAATCGAATCCATAGCTCGAGGTCCTACTATATTGCGCCAATGAAACCAAATCTTATTATCTGATAATGTTAATCTAGCCACAATTCTAAATCTATATCCCGCGTTGAGACTGTGTCTCCCGAGAGAGCCCTCTCCAGAACCGAAAGGCTAGTTTCGGGTCTCAAAGTTGGTTGAAACAATTACCTTCGTCGTTTGTTTATCAGTCGAACAGATTTACAAAGTGCTAACATTTTGGCATCATTGCTGGGGATGGAATTGAATGAAACTTTCCTTGGGAAGAACGACATCGTTTATTTCTAATGTCTAAGAGTAGAAAACACTTAGGCACATATTGGTTGTATTTCTGCTCCGACGATTCCACACATTAGAAAATCAGTTTGAAGGTGATTCCACTGGCAGAAGAATCTAGAGCTAAAGTTTTCATGGCTACAATCAAGATTCAAATGTGATTCAAATATTCCACTGGAGAATGGGACCTGTTGATAGAGATATGGAAGAGCAGTATAGAAAAATCAGGTACTTGAGCTTAAGTTTAGTTCAAGAAGTACTTTTCTGTTTTATCAATATCTTCTTGTCCTTTCCTGAGTTTTTCAAAAGAATATTTCTTCACTTACTGCATTCAAATGAAGCCCAAAGATCTTCCTTTGTATATCCTCCACGGAAAACTGTAGGTATACCTCTTTCTTGTATAGCTGATATTCACCAAGCTCCTTCCTCTGAGCCATATGATGTTCATGATCATTCTTGTAAGCTTAATGAAACCAAAGATAAACTTTTACCTTCTATTGTTAATCCTACACCCTCCAAGATTCAAGAAAGATATAGTCCTCTTAAATTTCCTTCCATCCTTCATGACTTTCCTTTGAAACATCATAAGTACCTTCCTCAGTTCGATGGAGAGCTTGATGGAAAGTCAGTTGAAAAACATCTTCATGTCTTTGAGAATTTTATAGAACTTTTTGAGATCAAACATGATGATGTGTCTACGAGGGCCTTTTCTCAGTCCTTACAAGGAGATGCCAAAGCATGGTTCAAACATTTGCAGCCTCAGTCAATTAGCTCGTGGGATGAATTGTGGGAAGATTTCCGTAGATTTTGGGGTGAGAGAAAGTCATGGGATCTACTCCTTTCAGAGTTTTATGCCATGAGAATAATGAAAGATGAAATCATCTCAAATTTTAGTAGGAGGTTTTCTAGTCTTTATTATAAACTACCTAAATAAGTCCAAACTCATGAAGTTGCTTCCATGCTCCATTATGTAACAACCTTTAAATGAAACTTATCTTTTCGTTTGATGGAGAGGAATTCTATGTCTTTGCAGCAGATGTTCAAAAATGCTCAAGAAGTTGAAGAAAATATTCAAGCATGTAAGAAGATGCAAAATCATATTTTGGATGAGAAATTGAAAGATGAGGAACCAGAGACTATGCATAATATGCAAGAGGATGATCATGTCATAAGTTTTCCTAAAGGATGCCACGATGATGTGTTTGCAAAGAATGATGATCATCTTGAAGAAAAATATACTCTCCTGAATTGCTTTGATACTGATTTAAATTTGGATCTATGTCATCATGAGCAAGAAACTGACTGTTTTATGTATGCATTTGTAGACAGTGAATAAAATGAATTTTCAAATCATCTTGTTGAAGAGAACGTTGATGTCCCAAGATTTTTCTTGTTAGATGACATTGCAGATGTTGTTGATTTTCCTATATATGATGAATATGATGATGGTTATGATGTTGACTTCCTAGAAAAACCAACTGCATGTTCTCTAGCAGAAAATGTTCCTTTTCAACAGTGTAATGAGAGAAATCAACCTACATATCACAGTTACAAAGAATAATATGAAGAAAGTACCTAATCAACTGAAGGAAATTATTTAACTTTACGCTTTTCTTCATTTAAATTGTTGAAAGAAAATTCTAAGTTCATCATTGAAGAAAAGGAATGTGTGTTGATGTCAAATCACACTAATTCACTGAAACAAATAACAAGAAATTGAAACAATATTCTCATGTGTTTGATGACCTTGTTACTTTTTATGTAGAAGGTCTTGTCTGTTCAAAATTGCAGCCATTGGTCAAAGATGAATCTGAAAATGAGTATGTTCAACAATCCAAAGAAATTGAAAAATGTGCATATGACAACAGTGAAGAAAATGAAGAAAGTTTTGAATTAGATAAAATAAATTTGCCATTATGTTTTGCATCTTTCGAATTGCTGAAGCAAAGTTTTTATAATGTTTCAAATCAGAAATCCTCCAGGCATGATGTTGAATATGAAGAAATAAGTGGACTTGAAAATGAAAACTATCTTCCATTATTTTTTTCTTCCTTTGAATTGTTGAAAGTAAGTCAGGAGATAACGGAGGAAGCAATGAAGTCTGACTGTATTCACAGTGACATTGTTTCACATGAGAAAATTGTTATCAGTGAAGAGGACCAACAACCTTCTCTTACTTTTAATGACCTTGTTGTTGATTACATGGAAGTTTATTTCAGTTCAGATTTGTAGCCTGTGATCAACTACCAGCTTGGAAATAAATATGATGGTAAATCAACATTAGTGTTAGATATGGATTGCTTGCCACTAGGGGTTTCATTTCAGCCAACACTATCTTATGATTCAAAATATTGTTATTTCCAGCAGTCTCAACATATTTTTCAGCCTTTTTGTCGTAATCAACATGTTGAATTACATGAAAACAAGGTTGCAGTGGAAGGGGTGAAACATGATTGTCATTTTATGTATGTTCCATAGGATCCATTTGCAGTTTTGTTGGAGGCGGAAAACAGTCCCAATGTTTTTAATTTTTTGAGATTTGAATTTATAGATAAATTTTTGAATGACTTATTAGTAAATAGGCTTTGGAGCAAGCATTTGCAAAGAAAGAAAAAAGTGGATAAAGTGCTTGCATGGTTGCATTGGCATTTTGATTTCACTTGATTGACATCTTTTTCAGTAGTTAGGGTAGGTAGGAGTGTGAATAAGCTCGATAATATGAGCATTTATTTTAGCAATCTGCAATTTTTATTTTCAACTTAGTTTTAGATTTCAGTTTGGAGCATATACAACTTTGGGTTTTCAGTGGATGCAAATTACAAGTTACAGTTGGAAAGTTGAGTTTGGGAGTAGCCAAATGGATAGGCACATGGTCTACTTTTCTTTTCTACCTCAAAGGGAGGATAACATCCCCATTGGAGCCAGCTGTTAGCACCATGATTTTCATAGCTAATATCACTTCACCGCGCAAAGGATTATGTCGCACAGTGGATTTCGTCGTGCAGTGGGATGCTGTCGTGCACAAGGCGTTATCGCGCAAAGGATGTCATTGCGCGGTGGATTTCGTTGAGCATAGGATGTTTTTGTGTAGTGGATTTCTTCACGCAATGGGATGTTGTCACGCATAGGATGCTTTCACGCAAAGGATTTTCCTACGCACAGGCTACAGGTCACACTGCGCAAATGAATGGTTTAGTGGTAAACTTAACGATCACTTTCTGACCAACTGGAGAGGAATTTCGAAAATCCCTGAGAGGGTTTTTTTGAGGTCAAACCAAATAATAAAAAAATCTCTCAGATTTGCAACAAGTGTCACGGATTGGGAGATTTGAATGAATATTTAAGCCTTATTTTTCAGCTTTCATGATTTCCTGTTTGAGACATGTTTTTGAGACACGTATTCCCGCCATATGGAGATGAATTTTAAGAAACCAAGAGAGTTTTTTATTCATAATGAGCTTAAATACCAAAACCTCTCTTAGTTTCTAAAAATATTTTTTTGTTAGTGATATATGATGTAATATTTAACGCCTATTTTCCTAGTTTGTTGCACAATCCACTGCGTTTTTTGTTGTAGGTTACTATTGCGTAGCAGACTCGTTGTGCAGGGGTGACAGAGTGTCCAATAGTGAAAATGATGACTTATCACAACCATAGGGTTGAATTTTTATCATGATCAATGATTGTAAAGAATAGTTCGGTTACGATTATGATTTGGAAAAGTTGGGTTTCCTATTTTTAGTAAATCCATTGAAGTTATTGCTCTCTTTCAAAGAAATTAGATCCATGATTCCAGGAGAGAGTAGCTCGACCCTAACAACCAAGGGTGACATTATCTTTCTATATATGGGGATCATTTTCATGTAAAAGGGGTTGGTTGGTAAATTTTAGTATAGACAGTGTCTATTGAATGTAATTTGAGTTCGACTGAAACTTAATGCAAAAGTCTTGTAGCTTGATGTAAAGATTCTAATTGTAGCAGTTGGACGTATTTTTTTCCCTTCTGTGCATATGTAATTCCTGTTCTCTTTATTCATATCCTTTTCTGTCTATCTTACAAGGAAATTTTGAACCTATGGATTCGCTACGCAATGCCCCTTGTTCGTGCCATTTAGACAAAATGTTTTCCTCCAAAGTTAACTCTGAATTCACCCTCAACGTTGCTCCGAGTTGCTTCCTGTGTTTTCTGTCCACCACACACAACTATATTAAACCAAATATTGTTGCTTGCTTAGCCTTTATCCTCTCAATTTCAGTCACAGAGTCATTTGTTTCTCTTGTTCCCTCGAATAGAATCCATAGCCCGAGGTCCTACTATCTTGTGCCAATGAAACCAGATCTTATTATCTGATAGTGTTAAATATGACCACATTTCTAAATCTATATCCTGCGTTGAGACCGTGTCTCTCTCGAGAGCCCTCTCTAGATCCGAAAGGCTAGTTTTGGGTCTCAAAGTTGGTTGAAACAGTTACCTTCGTCGTCTTTTTATGATTCAAACAGATTTATGGAGTGCTAACACATCCATCATCTCCTTCATTGTATTTTCTTTTGAAATATTGAAAGCCACGAATGTTGCCAAACTGAACTGTATTGTTCCTAGTGCCTTTCTGTCAAGAACCTCCCATTCTTCATCCTTCATGGCCATCAGCTTCTTTGCTATTCCACCCAATGGTAGGAATAGATCCTTATGATATAAACAATCGTCCATCTACATCTTCCATAACTAACAGTTTTGGCCGTTAAATTTCTCGACCCTAAACTTTCCATCTTCCACCATTGCTCCCACTCGAACCAGGAACCCTCTTTTCCTGCGAGTTCCCTTTTTCTTTGATACCAGGTGTTCGAAAAACAGGATCGCAGAGCAATAAAATAAAACAAATGTGGAAATAAAATAGAGAAGATACACAATACAATAGAGACAAAGACATACATGGTTCACCCAATGTAGGCTACGTCCACTAGAGAAATTGTCAGGCCCTTCCTTTATTATTATCCAACAAATGAAGGGATACAATCTACAACACACCCGTTGTAACTTCCTCTTCTTTCTCTCACAGTCTCCTCACACATAATACAATATTCACAATAATACATAGTCGTAATACATTTCCATCATAAAAGAGGGTTTCCTTCTAGAGAAAAAAATCCTAACATAACTTCTACCATCGTATATGTGACCTTATAATGAATAGTCCAGATTTACTATAAAATTACAATATCCATTTACAAGGAAATTTTTCCTTCGGGGGATAGCCAGGCAGGATAGCCCCCCCGGAACCCGCAAGGGGGGGAAATCCCCCCTTGCACTCCCCGCATGGAGGTGTGTATAATATTCCAAGGCATATAGTCTTCATGGGGTATAAACACGGCTGAAAACAAAGAACTCTAAATTAGGAAGATAATAAGGCTCCAGAACCAGCATGTCTAACCTTTAACAATGTGAGAGTCTCTCAAGAAAAATCTCAGTATGTTGAGATGTCCACAACAAGGATCTCCTCCATCATTCTATCGACTTTCCCAATCTCAGGGATAATCACAACATTCCTCCCCAATGTTATTCACACATAGCTTATCTAGCTTGTAGTGAAATCTACCTTGGAGAGTGTAGTTAGCCTTGTTGTGTCCTTTTTCTTCATGAACTTATCCTTGTAGCTCTTGAAATGTATCATTGAAGTCCTCATATTTTAATATTCCTCTTTTTATTGATCATGAAAGGATTGGTGTGTGTTGGTGCAATTATATGTATTATATATAACAAATCATAAATTAATCAACCAAGATTCATAATCAGTAGAGTTGATACACTATATGTGCTGAAAACAAGTATTCTAATCTATCATCACTTAGTATAGTGGAGCCTATATCACTGTCAAACATAAACTCTATTTTTCCCAAGAATTAATCACAATCTCTAATCCAAACAAACACACTTATCACTAATCACTAAAGATAGTTTAGATCCAGACAAACACACCATTCTTGGTTGAGTAGATATTCATCCCTTCAAAATAGTTGACACATCATTTACTTTCATTAAGTTGTTTTCGTCCTTTTGCTGTGCGGGGAAATTTTCACCCTTATGAAGCATTAACATTCTTTAATGTAATGTAAGTCCTAAAAATAAACAAAACATAGTCACAATGTTTATTTTTATATCTATGTGACACCATTTATTACCTATATAGAATGTACACCAAGTGTTTGTAAGAATTCATAAACAATAGCTAAGGTAACTAGGTGCATATGCAACCTAGGTAGATGTGTCACATCTGTGCTATCATAACGCCCTATTGTATAGTAGTGATGCTCTTTTTTTCTTCTTTCTTTTTATTGTTGGGATTCACAACTACCACATGCAATGAGTAATATGATAATATCCCATTGGGAGCTATATCTAGGTGTTATAGCCTTGATACATGATCTTGTTTTCCTTCATCCCATAGCCTTTCCATCTATTGATTTATCATGTCTGCCTCTTTTAGTATTAAGAAGTCACCTTGGGTAGAAATATTGTAACATATTGATTGTG
>ML787720.1:330151-341343 GCA_009831015.1 Picea engelmannii
TTCAGATTTATAGTTAGAATTATTATTTTAGTTGTTTAGCTTAGATAGTTTTTATTTAATTTCTTTCTCATAAAATTATAAAAGATCAAAAAACAATAGTTTTGTTGTCTTAGGACAGTTTACAAATGATTTTTGCAGGTTTCATTTAAATATGTAATCTGTAAATATTGTACATTTGTAGTTATATCTAATTCTGTTGATAATTGAACATTTAATTTTATAGAATTATTGTTGTATAGTTTAGGTAATAGACTGTATATATGTACTTAAGATTTGTTTATTAGTTTTCTTTAGTTATTGTTTTCATTTAGATTAGTTTCTTAGTGTAGTTTTCTTTTGTTTTCCTAGGACTTAGATTGACCAATGGAGACGCTAAAACCATCAGGGTGGATCATCCCAAACGGCTTGGGTTATTTAGACAACCCCAGACCGGATCCACTCTTTCAGTTGGCGAGCGTTCAATTTTTCCCGTCAACAAATGGCGCTAGAAGGAGGGCCTAAAATTTATTAATGGCACGAGGTGATCATAAGACTCCTCCACCACCTAATTGCTCACCTATAGTGACAAGAAGTCATTCAAATGACAACACCCCCCCTCAAAAAACAACCACATCAAACGACGATCCACGGATCACAGTCGAACCAGCAACACCAAATCCTACAGGTGGTGACATACAAGAGATTGTCCGCCAATCTCTCTTAAGAACACATAGTGCCTTAGCCCGTTTAAGGCAACCGAATCAACCTTTGGAACAACCTTTAGATTTCTATGATATCAGAGAACAACTCGGAGGTGCTAACCTCACTGTGAACCCTACAGATCCAGTTCTCACTCCTGCTGCAGGGGGATCTGGAATACCACCTTCACCACCTCCATCATCTCCTTCTTCTTCGGGAGAAGACTCTTCTGACGAAGGCAGTTCCCCTTCTTGGCCTTCCACATCACTTACACCAATGGCCAACCAGAACAATCCTGCCAGACCTTGGCTCGACCAGGATGCCATAGCCGTACCTCGGGCTCAACATCCCTTACCCAAACATTCGGAGAAGTGGCTTCCCAAGTTTGACCCTGACTCTAAACAGATCACAGAAGATCACATTAAAAAGTTTATGTTAGCCATTAGACTCCGCAACGTCGAGCACGAAGACATAGTCTGTAGGTTGTTCCCCTACACTTTCGAGGGCAATGCATCTACTTGGTACTTTTCCCAACAACTCCATACCATCGTGTCTTGGGAAAAGTTTGAATCCTCCTTTTTGGAAAAGTTCGAAGATGATAAAACTCCAAAAGTTCTAGTTATGGAGCTTTCTAGCTTAAGAATGAACCCAAAAGAGAAAATTAAATATTTTAATCAAAGATTCTTAACACTTAAGAACCGAATCCCTACAGACTCCATGCCTGCCGAGAAGCTTATCATAGAATACTATACTAAAGCCTTGCATCAAAGTATAGCCATTTGGGTTAAACGATCTAATAAAGTCACGTTGTTAGAGGCCTTCGAAGAGGCCAGCCAAATTGAAAAAGACATCCTTAGTTTAAAAAAAACTACTAGCAACGAAACATAAACTAGTTCATCTTCCAAAAAGAAGATCGAAATCCTCCTTAGACTTGCTCAAAATAAAGCACAACCTGAAAGATCGGATTTATAAAACCTAACTAAAGTCGTTCAAAAACTGTCAAATCAAGTTATAGACTTGGAAAGGACAATCGAAGAAGCTTCCAGGAGAAAAGGGCCCTACAAACCCCCGTTCAGGAAGCCTTTTCCCACCAACTGACCTAATCCAACTACTGAGGGCCTTAAGCTAGAAAGTCTGCAATACGCCATTCAAACAATTCTAGAAGCCCAGGATAACTTGATGCCTCCTGAGATTCCTAAGGAGGTTGTTGAACAAGAGACAGTTCAAGAAGAAGAATCTTCTCCAAACATTTTTGGACACTTCTCGGATAACATCTTTCAAGCTAACTTCGAGACAGTACATCCCTACAATACTAGAAGCAAGAAAACAAACAAACCTTCTTCCGAAAACACTACGACTTTGCCCCTGAAGCAATCTAAACCAACTGAGACTAAACAGAGTAATGTAAACCCCAACTTAGATTATGATTTAGTTGAAGATATTAAAAAGTTAAGGGCTAACATTTCTATTTATGAGTTATTAAAATTTCCATTTCTGCTACAAAAAATGTTACAGAACATCGTAGAGAATAGCAAAAATGGTAATTCAAACAAGGTTGTTCAGAACAAAGCTCCTCAGAAGACTTCCACGAAGAGAAATCATGATCCTCATGATAAAGGAATCCTTCCTGTAAATAATGTAAATAATGTAGATAAATTAGCTTTAGAGTCTGCGAGTAAAAAGCCACAAACTACCACCCTTAGCACTCGTAGAAATGTACCTCCATTTTTGTTAACTTTCAAAATCTTTAATAGAAACGTGCACAATTGTATGGTAGACTCAGGAGCATCATCCAATGTGATGCCATGGTCTGTATGTCATAAGATTAACGCTAAAGTTGAACCATCCACTTTAAAAATCATCCAACTTGATCGAACCAATGTTAAAGTTGTAGGCGAATTAAGGAATGTGCTTATAAGATTATCATCTAACCCCAAGGTTCATCAAGTTATTGATATTATTGTTGTGGATATTCCAGAAGTGTATGGTCTATTTTTAAGCAGGGACTGGTCGGAGCAGCTACATGGTTATTTTGCGACAGATTGGTCTCACCTATGGCTTCCAGAGAACGAAAAGCCCAACAAAATCAAGGTAAATCGTGAACGCTACCTTAAGTTCACGGTCACATATTTGAATGATCCCAACGAACCATTTACACCCTCTGCTGATTCACCCGAAATACAAGGGATGGATACCTTTTTTGGTAATTTCATGGCCGATACTTCAGCTATCACCAATCTAGAACAACAATCCGAGATTGTAGCATATGTGAAGCCAACAACCTCTACACAATGGTCTCATGCACCCGATAAAAATCAAATTTGGTCTCTTTATTTTGATGGGTCAAAGTCCAAGGAAGGAGCTGGTGCAGGCTATGTTATTATTGACCCGACATGTAACAAAACCCTGATGGCATGTAGGTTAGAATTTGAATGTACTAACAACACAACAGAATATGAGGCTTTACTGCAGGGCCTCAGAAAAGCTTTAGATATGAACATTCAAAACTTGGCTGTCTTTGGCAATTCTGAAATTGTGGTTAGACAGGTAAGAGATTCTATCCACTTTCTGTCTCCAAATCTTAAAAGCTACCAATCCGAAGTATGGAATTTAATGAATTTTTTTTTTGCTTTCAATATAAATTCTATTCCTAGATTGAATAATGTTGAAGCTGATCTATTAGCTAACGTAGCTTCCAAACTCTTTCCTGCAAAAGGCTTGTCCCCAGATGCATTCTCCGTCTAACTGTTGTTCATGCCATCCGTTCATGACAACATCACGAATTGGAGAGTCTTCGATGACGATCAGCAGATTATTAGCTTCCTGCATATGGAAGAAACTTTTCAAGGTGCGATGATCGATGAATGCACTCATGACGACAATTTGTGCGATTTAATGGTAATACCAGATCCGAGAACTTCTGAATCTTCATCGGACATGGTAAATTCAATCCCTAAATCTGTAGTTAGATTAGAAAAGTTTTATGATCTTCAAGATAAATTCAAAAAATCGGTCAACTATAAAACCAATAGTTCCTCGTTATCATATGAAAAAGTAAACTTAGGAACTAATGACAATCCGCAGTGCATTAATTTAGGGGTGGGGTATTCTGAACAAGAAAAAGCTGCATTCGTTAAGTTGTTTAAAGAATTTAAAGATGTTTTTGCGTGGACGTATGATGACCTTAAAACTTTCAACCCTAACATCATACAACAGGTCATTCCCATGAAACCCCAAACCTCGCCCTTTCAACAAAAATTAAGAAAAATGCACCCTAAGCTCTAACCGACCGTTAAAAAAGAATTAAATAAATTCCTAAATGCTAAGATAATGTTCCCAGTTAGGCACACTCAATGGGTTTCTAACCTTGTCCCTGTCCAGAAGAAAAGTGGGGAAATTCGACTATGCGTCGATTTCCGAAACCTTAATAGAGCGTCTGATAAAGACAACTATCCTGTCCCACCCATGGAACATATCCTTCAACAGGTATCTGGTTCTAAAAGACTATCCTTATTGGACGGTTTTTCAAGCTATAACCAAGTCCTAATCTCTCCTCTAGACCAACTTAAAACTACCTTCCGCATTCCATGGGGCACCTATGCTTATCGAAAAATGCCCTTTGGATTGATTAATGCCGGTGCCACTTTCCAGAGAGCGATGGACATTGCTTTCTAAGGATTAATCAATCAGTCCATCGTAGTTTACTTAGATGATGTTACTGTATTCTCAAAAAACAAAACCGACCATCTAGCTCATTTAAGAGTTCTTCTACAACAATGTCGTAAATACAACATTTCCTTGAATCCCAAAAAATCCATCTTCACAGTAGAACAAGGTAAACTCTTAGGATTTATTGTGTCAAGAAAAGTGATGATTATCGACCCCAAAAGGACTCAAGTCACATCGAAACTCCCCCCCCTACATCCAAAAATTCTATGCAGTCTTTCTTAGGCCAGATAAACTTCATGAGGAGATTCGTCCCCAGTTTCTCCAAAATGATTAGACCTTTGCAGAATTTAATTAAGAAAGATGCACAATATCATTGGTGACCCTTAGAAAATCAAGCTTTTAATGCAATAAAAAAGGCCACAATAGACGCTCCTTCTCTCATGAGCCTTGACTTTTCGCAAGATTTCACACTCTACACATTTGCTTCTGACTTTTCCTACGCAACAGTCCTAACTCAAAAGAACGTCGAAAACAATGAAATACCCATTGCCTTTATGATATATTCTTTCAAAGGCACTGAACTTAATTACCTAGCGGTAGATCAGCAAGCCTATTCTATTTTCAAAGCATTCAATCATTTTCGGTCTTATCTTTTGAAATCTAGGATGAAAGTTATTGTCCCTTATCCAGCCGTCATGAACCTGTTAGTGCAGAAAGAACTAGGTGAAAAGAGGGCGAACTAGGTTACCTCCTTGCAGGAGTACGACATAGAAATTATCCCAGCTCAGATAGTGAGAGGCCAAGGGTTATGCAAGTTAGTTGCTGATTCAGCAACAGGACAACAAGAATAAAATGATAGGTCAAACCTAGGACAACACGATCAAAATACAATCTGTTGTGCACAAAACTCTGTCAGTCCATGGTATGACGATATAAAATTATGTCTTGAACATGGGTTAGCCCCCCATCACCTGGATCCCACTAAAATAAGAGCGTTAAGATTAAATTCTACCTCCTTTCATTTGGTTAATGGTATTCTGTTTCATCAAAATTTTGATGGTGTACTGATGCTTTGTCTTGAGAAAGACGAAGCAAAAAAAGTCTTACTAGAGTTGCATGCAGGAGAAGTTGGTGGGAATATTTTGGTGGAGACACCACTACCCATAAAGTTTTGAGAGATGGTTATTACTGGCCCACACTTTTTAGAGATGCCCATGCCTTATGCTATAAATGTATTATTTGTCAAAAAACATCAGGGCGGTTACAGAAACCAGCCCTTCCTTTGCAGCATGTTTCAGTAGACTCTCCTTTTCAGCAGTGGGGCCTTGATATTATAGGTCCAATCAATCTTCCATCCTCACAGTAGCATAAGTTTATCATAACAACCATAGATTATTTCACCAGGTGGTCTGAAGCTGCTGCATTAAGAACTATGAATACTAGTCAGGTAATTGCCTTTTTAAATTCAAATATTATCACTCGTTTTGGTATCCTTGACTATTTAGTATTCGATAACGCTTCTTATTTTTCATCTCTTGAGATGAGCGAGTTCGCTTTAGAAAAAGGAATTAAATTGAAGTATTCTGTCAGTTATTACCACCAGGGCAATGGATTGGCAGAATCAACAAATAAGAATCTGATTAAAATTATCAAGAGAACGGTATCTGAGAATCACAAAAACTGGCACAATGCATTGTTAAACACAATTTGGGCTGATAGGGTAACACCAAAAGATGTTGTAGGTAACTCTCCCTTCTTTCTTGTTCATGACAGAGAAGCAATTTTTCCACCGCATATTCTTCTTCCCTCACTACAACTATCGCAGAAAATACAAGAAGAAGATTGTCCCCCTTTGGAAAACTGGATTAACGCTTTAATGAAAATAGAAGAGGTAAGAGGCCAAGCTAAACGTAAGTTAGATCAGCATCAACTAGTGGTCAAAAGATGGTTCGATTCTAACTCTACCTCTGATAGGAACTTTGAAGTTGGTGACCTCATCTTGAAATGGGACAAACCACATGAGGGAAAGGGAGAGCACACGAAATTTCAAAACTTATGGCTTGGACCTTTTTTAATTGCTGAGAAATTGGGTCCCAGCTCTTTCTGATTGCAGAATCTAGAGGGGCAACCTGACACCTATCCGGTGAATGGCCAAGCTCTGAAAAGATATTTCGCTTGATGACAACCCTTTGTATACTATGTACATATTTTTATTTTGTTTACTTTTCTTTTGTTGTTTTGGCTTTGATCTTTTTCCTTTGTGCTTATCAGTTTGTTTTTGGAAAATAAACATACCTGAATTTTGGAACTGTTCAATCAAAGAAAACATAAAATTCTTTCACTAAAATGACTGCTGAAAAATTATGTAAACATCAATTGTATACTTCTGAAATTTACATCTGTGTTGGTAGAAAACTGTTGTTTGAAAGAAGTTAACTGATTTCGATCTATGAGTAAAGCCTATCATGATCATCTATTATCTTCTTACACTGTCCCTGTTCCTTAAAGGAACGACTCAGAAGATGTCTCCCTGCCTTAGAAAGTTGGTTCTGTAAATAAACCATCTCTGGATCTTAATGAAGGACAGTTCTAAAAAATTCTGTTGAGGTTTGTAAAAAATATGTTAAAATTTTCAGCGTCACCCCGCTTGACTGTATATCTTTAAAAAATGAAATAAATCATTAAAAGAGCTGTGGGAAGTGCTTGTAAACCCGTCGGGATGCTGAACAGGTCTGCTCGCAGCGGGTAAATGCATACATGACGCCAAGACAACTTCACCAGGGTACTGAACAGGCCCGCTGGTAGCGAAGCAATGTCGGGTATATGAAAATTTGCAAATATGAAACCTCTGACCTTAAAATGTCCTTTATTCTAATCTAGAACTTCTTGGAAAGATACGGATGTCAGAGTGGGTTAAATGGAAACCCTATCGAGGCTATAGACTCCTGCTGGCAGCAGTGTCTCTATCAACAATATTGGAGATTTTATCTTTAATATCGTGGCTCGCTTGTCTTAAGACTGCTATCAATTTTCATCCTTTAAACACTGCTGGAATATTTGATCATTGGATGTTTAAACAATTTTTTGGTTATCTCTGTTGGAATTATTCTTGTTATCCTAATTTGAATTTGTTCTTTTGGCAGAGATAACTGCTTCTACCAGTGTGTCACCATTGTTGGTAGCCAATTCGCATTTCTATCCTATCCTTATAAGCTGCCTACACCAGTGTTTTGCAACCCTTGATTTTCATTGCAATCTTTGAGTAAAACGACACTATTATTTCACGCATTTGCACACCTTCCTTTGTTCTTGTTTTCACGACTGCAAGCGTGAATTTTTTTATTTTGAAGTCACATTAAAATTGTCAATGGATTGTTATGATCACTCTTGTCTATATGTTCATTACGTTTCCAATTTAATTATAGTCACACAGTTGGCAAGATACCAAGATCTTTACTCATCTAGCATCCTTTAATTGTTAATATGATTTCATTTTTATAAGGTTGTGATGATATTAAAATGACTGTCATTAAGTCCTTAATACATTGGTGGTTTGATGTTCTATAGTCTTTCATCGATTTCCTTGACACATTGGTTTCGTGAAAACATTGAAGTTGTGGTTAGAACCTTGGTGTAATCATTTCATACAACATATATTTGATATGATCGAACCCTTGGTGTTGATTTCAAATCATTGTTTTGATTTTAAAAAACTATGCAAACGTTATGCTTATGCAAATTTTGGGTCAAATTACCATTGATTTCATTAATTGTTTGATGGAATTGCATTTAACATATGCAATAGTGATTTGAATCACCATATGCGCCATCGGTTGTACTTATGGAAATGACTATTTTGCATGGGCTGATCTAGCTCCACTACCCTCGAACATTCGGGCATTAATGCCTTCCCCCTATCCTGGGTTAACTTTATTGTTTTTCAGGTAAGCCTATGTGCTTTCGATCCTGCGAATACCCTGTTCGAACCCTTAGCCGTAAACCCTTGCCCACTATGTATTCTGTTCTATGGCACCGGTGGTGCATATAGAACCAAATGGTAGACAAACTCTATTGCTATTCAATAATGCTCGTAAAGATTTGGAAAATAACAGTTGGCTGGTGTTTATCCAAAGGTTTGAGGGTTTCAACCTTTCGGTTGCCCAACAATTCTCCCTCACCTTCGATGGATGCAGGGCTAAGGTTAGAGACATACGACTCGAGCTCAATGAGGAATTCTTAAGTTCGGCTACAGGACTACCAGCTACAGGGTAAAGGTGGTTTAAAAATTCCAAAGTAGACGAGGTGTCGTGGCCGCTCCTATTCACATCAAGGAAGATTGTTTCCTGTGATAAAGGTATGCCTATTACTACCCTCAAACCTAGGTGGCACGATCTTTTAGCGATTGTTAAATAGTTTGTGACCTGCGAAGGTTGGTATGGCTTGGTTTTCCTGTATCATCTCTGGTTATTGATGAATTTTATAGGCTACCCTCTGAATATGCCGCATTACCTCTTGCATAGTCTTTACAATATGTCCAAAAGATTCAAGTGTGAGAAGGATGATAACAACGTTTTTCATCACTGCTTGATCAAACTTATTATCGTCCACCATTTGAGCCATAATGGTGACTGTTGGCAAGCCTTCCTATCTAGGAATGGATTTGCCACTCCCGAGTCTATCCAAGTGGACAAGGTTGTGGTTACTGAAACATTGGTTGGACCAGCCGTGCCACTTCATATTCTTCTACCCCCTGTCCAACCCTCGGATTTCCCCGACATGGACCTTCCCGATATCGTGGTCAACTCGTGTGCTAAAGAAAATGATAAGGCTTTCAAAATACCTGTGAGGAAGAAAGGAAGAGTCGATACTACTGCCAATAGTAAAGGGAAGAAAAACGCTCGATGGATATTGAGATGTGCTAGGAACAAACCCAAGCAAAACATTGACCAGAAGCCAATAGTGCTGAGCGAGGACTCGGACTTTGAAATTGAACGATTCCTAGATGAGGAATACCCCTATTCCCATGGCCTTTTATCTATTGAACCCTATGACTATGTCTCTAACTTACCTCTGTGCCTAAAAAACGACCCAAACTACCCAGGAATCAAGCTGCACAAGGAAACCCCTGGTAACTTGAAAAAACCCTCGCCTATGATGTCGAAGACCGATCAATCATCATGTACCCAATGTAATGCTTGTCTAGAACATTATTACACTGACGTTCCCTTGTTGCAATCAAATATAAAATTGTTAGAGGAACGGGTGACAGTGCTGGAGAAGGAGAACGACAGGCTGCAAGCCAACAAGAAGAAACAAAAAACCACCGGTTCGATTGTCTTCAGAAATGTCAAAGAAACAACGACCTTTGTCAATTCAAAACTATCATGACCGGGCTGTTTTCTTACTGCCCAGGTATGTGTTTCTATATTGATTTTGTTTTATGAATTAATGTAACCAATTGGAGTTGTTTTCAATTAGCTCTATTTGTTTCAACAAGATTTAAAATGATTCTATTATACTCGGATCACTAAAAACGATTTTGTCGTGAATCATGTACAATAGATTTGTTTTGCTAAATTCAGACATAGCTATGATTTAGTTAATGTGATTTTATTATTCTCAGATTAGTATAAACGATTGATTTGTTTTCGATTTTGTTTGGGTTGCTTTTGAAACAATTCTGTTCGTTTCATTTAGGATAGTCGATTGGGTTTGATTTCGATTAATTTTGTTTGTTTCTAATAGATTCAAAACAATCATGTTGACTTCGATTTACCAGGAACGATTCTGTCAATATTTTCGTGTTGGATTTTGATTGCATTCGACCTGTGCAAAAGATTTTTTTTGCTAAAATCGTGTAACTGTGTTGATTGATATGATTTGCATAACGATTGTGTCGGCCCTAGACTGGCTCGATTCATTTATTTTGTCTTGATTTTGAGACGATTCTGTATGCTTGGATTAGCATGGTATTTCATGTATGCAATGCATCAATGTTAAAGATTGGTTTGACAAATACAATGTAATCTATTGATTCACAAAACAACTCTATTAGTTTTGATTTTGAAAAATTATTCTGTTAAGTTCGGAGTGACATATTTTGTCTCTATTGAATTCGTATGGAAGACTTGGCTAAATCGATTATAGTTTGTTTTGAAATTGGTTCAAGAGATGATTTCGTTGGTTCCCAAAATGTCAATTGATTCTGTATGTTCCGAATTGGTAACAAAAGTTGTTTGACAAATCCCACATATCCTGTTATCATATGATCAATTCAATTATGATTTCATTTGTTTCAATTTGCATACAAGTTTTGATTTGTCGTGGTATGAATGATTTGATTTGTTTGGAATTAGTAAATAAAGATTTGGTTGAATAGGTCCGATATATTTCTATTAGTTTTGGATTGATTAAAAATGATTCTGTTTTCAAATTAGACCAGCTACAGAATCGCAAGATTCTATAGCTAGTCTTAACATTTAGATTTTTGTTAATTTTATCAATAAAATATCCTCTAAACTTGTCTATTCTTTTCCACTTTCAGGTGCATACGAATTACAATGATCAATTGGGCATGCTGTGGCAGTTTGGGAGATACTTTAGATATATTTTTGTTTTAGTTTGTTAGCTTGAGTCAGAAATAGAGACTTGGGAGATTATCCCCAGATATTTTGTAAGCAGTTTTTGATAATTCTGTTAAGTCCTAATGTTGGCTCATTACCCCTTAATTGGGGCATATTATATTAGTAATGTTATTTTATTTATGTCAGCTTTAGGCCATTAGTTGTAATTATACCTCCTAGTCTCCTATATATACCAAGGAGACATTTTCATTTTGAATCATC
>ML787720.1:352555-372431 GCA_009831015.1 Picea engelmannii
CAAAACCTAGCCATTGAATTGTTAAATAAAACTCATTATTAAATACCAAGTGACAGGAGAGAGCTCTCTCTGAGCTGAGAAGGCTAGTACCCAACTCTAAATTTGGTTTTTAGGTTACCTCTGTCATTTTTTTATCAATCGATCAAATTTACAGAGTGCTAACATTCTGACGCCGTTGCCGGGGACCGAAGTGAAATCTTCCATGGGAAAAGAATGACTTAAAGCTTCATATTTGATTCCTGAGTGTGACAATGAATAATTTTTTTTATTGACTGAGACTAAATTTATCCTGGCGACTCCATTATAAAGAGACCAGTAGCATAAATTAGTTTGATCTAGAAATCCTAGCTCCCAAGAGAATTCAGACCAGAAGAAATCTAGACCCATAAGCAACAATCCCTATGTCTGACCTTAATAAAATTGTACAGAAAATAAAATAAAATACAATAATCTCAATTTTGTGTCTAGGCAAATATATATCCTTGCTCAAATATGGAGTGACAAGCATTGAAGATCTTGATTTTGATTTAAAATTTGAGCAAACTCTGTTCAAAACTAAATCCAAGTCCAATTTGAACGAAATCATCTTTGATGAGAAAGGTTCCAATATTTAATTTTAGCTGCCACTACTAAACCTTTTGTGATTCCTACTTAGAACCAACACCCACTTCAAGTTCTTACTACAACCATGGCAGTTAGGTTTCCCCCTCTTGTTCTACCTACCTAGTTACATGATTTTCCTCGGGAATATAATCAGAGGATTAAGTTGTATGATGTTGAAGGAAATGTGTCAGCCCAAAAAAATTTAGACTAGTTCAATGATTTTATGGACCTAGAAGAAGTAGATTATGAAGATGCAAAAATGAGGTTGTTTTCACAAAGTCTTGTAGGAGAAGTCAGGAAATGGTTTAGAGATCTTCCAACAACAAGTATCATAAATTTTTAAGCCTTTGAAACAAGTTTTCTTCCAAAGTGGGGTGACAAGAAAAATCCCCTTCAGTTTCTAACCCAATATAACAACATGAGAAGGTCACCTAATGAAACAGTACAAGATTTTTCATATAGATTTATAAAAGTCTACAACTCAATTCCTATTGAAGTAAAACCTCCTCCTAGAGTTGCTCAACTTAGATATGTTGATTCTTTTGAAAGGGATTTTTCTTTGTTGTTAAGGGAAAGTAGATCCACTTCACTAGATGATATGATGAGTGATGCAATAGAAGTTGAAGTAAATCTAATGGCTTCAAGAAATATCAAATATAATTATGACAGGGACATGAACAAGGTTCAAGATAAGGCACAACCTTCAACCTCACAGTCATCAGAGGAGAGGTTTGAGTTGATGATGAAGACCATGGAGAAACTCATGGAGAGGATGTCTTTAGATAATAATCCTAACACTAGAGAACAAGATGATGTTCCACCCAGGAATCAGATGAGACCAGTAGTTCCACAAATTAGACAAAGAGATCAGAGGAACCAAGGTGATCAACAAATAAGACCTCCTTTTCAAAATAATTATGTAAATGAGAATTTTGATGAAACTTTTGAAGACAATATGCATTGCTGTGATGGTGATGAAACAAAGGTGTTTTTAACTAAAGAATAACATGATTAGTCCATGGATGCAAAAAAATATTCATGCAGGAGAATGATGAAAGGTTGTCAGTGGAAAAGGAATATTACCAGACAGGAATGCAGAATGCCATCATGCAATTCCAGAAACAATATATTCTTCAAAACAAAAAGGTGCATGCAAATCCTCCAAAGGGAAATCCTACCAAAGAAATTCAAAATAATACACCTTCTTCAAGTTAGCCTAAGAAGGACTCTATTGCAAAGGATGTTGTGGAGAAAGGAAATCAGAAGGAAGAACCTCCAAATAAAGTACCTGAAACAAGAAAGAAGATAGTTATCAAAGAGGTAGAAAAAACATCTTCTTCCTTTAACTTTGAAAGTGAGATGGAAAAAATTAAAATATGTGTTCCATTAAATGAGTTGATAAAGAATAATGAATATAGAAATCATATCATTAAGATTCTCAAGATGGAAGAAACTTTTGATACTTTGAATATACAAGATGATCATCCTACCATCTTGTTTGGCCCACGTGTGGAGGAGAGTAGTGATGTTGATGAGGTCCCTCCTTTCTATGTTAGTATGAAGATTCATGATATGACTTTTCATAATCCTATGTTGGATTCAGGAGCATCCCATAATCTGATGCCCAAGGTATTCATGGATCAATTGGGCTTGGACATTACAAGGCCTTACAAATATATTTTCTCCTTTGATTCAAGGAAGGTGAAGTGCTTAGGCCTAATCAAAGATCTGGTAGTATCTTTGTCTCAAATTCCAACAAAAAATATGGTCATGGATGTGGTGGTTGTTGATATCCCTCCTAAAGTTGGCATGTTGTTATCTAGGTCATGGGATGCAAAGTTGAAAGGAACTTTGCAAATGGATATGTCATACGCCACCATCCTTGTTTTTGGTCAAGATAGGAGGTTATATAGGGAAGTATTTCTCAAATACTTGGTCAGTAAAAAATCCCTGCCAAAAAAACATCTCATTTATTCTATAGAAACTGAGATTGGTTCCTCTATTTTCTTTAACGATTTGAGTTTTGAAGAGAAGGTTCCAGATACTAATATGAATGCCAAAGACAAATCTAATCAGCAAACTGAGAAAATTTCAGAACAACAAGACAGTGTAGAGAATGATATGTGGAACATGATCTTTGATGGAGTTGTCAGTAGAGAAGGAGCAAGAGATGGTGTGTGTATTAACCCCCCCATACTGGCCACAATTTGTTTTTCTTATAAGCTTTCTTTCGAGTGCACAAATAATATGGTTGAATATGAGGCATTAGTATTGGTATTGAAGACTTTGAAATAAATGGGTTCTAGGAGGATAATTGTACATGGAGATTTTGAGTTGATCATAAATGAGGTGAAGGGAATATATCAAGAAAAGAACCCTAGATTAAGAGCATATAGGAATATAGTTCTTGACCTTCTTGAAGAATTTTCAAAATATAGTGTCTCAGTGATTCCAAGGGGTCAGAATCATATTGTTGATGCTCTAGCTACCTCAGCCTCAGTTTTCAAAATTCCAATTTTTCCTAACAATGGATATGAGATTGAGGTCAAGCACAGACCAATAATACCTGATAATGTTAAGTACTAGAAGGTTTCTGAAGATGATAAACAAATAGAAAGTTTACTTAAGATGGATGGTGAATTTGCAAATTTGAATATTGATGAGGAATATTGTGGTGAAGAAGACGATACAACTGTGTTCACAAATGATAGCTATTTCAAGAATCAGATTGTTGGTAAGGATATAATGCAGCTAAAAATTAACATCATTCCCAAAGGCCCGGTCCCATTAAAAAAACTCTTTGACAACAATGATGTGGCCAGGAGTCCTAAAATTTGATTAATAAGATTTCTATGGTTTGAGTTTTCATGATTGATCAGAATGGCCACAATTTTGTCAATAGACTATCGATGTTTCGGATCCAGATCAGGATCCATCTTCAGGACAATGAGCCTGGGTTAAAATGATGAGAAGAGTTGGTATTAAGTACTGGAGGTGGAGGAAAATCTAGGTTTCAGCTAGGTTTGATTGGTAAAGTTCTTTATTAATCATGATTAAGTTTTTTAGGGTTTTCATTTTGTTTTATTGGTTTTAATGTTTATTTTAATTTATTATTAGTTCAATGTTTATTAATCTTATTTTTAATTAATTGGAATCTAGGTATTATGTAATTTAAGGAGTAGGGTTTATTTATTAATAGGTTTGTTAATATTTTGTTTAATTAACTAGAATCTAGGTATTATTTTAATTAACAACATTAATAGGTTAATTTTGAGAATCTAGGTATTATGTTAATTTTGTTATTTGTTTAGTGTTTATTTTGAATTGAATGTTCATTAATCTTAATTTTATGGTTTATTTGATAGGTGTTATGTAAATTATTAAGTTATTTAGGGTTTTGTTATTAAGGTTTTAAAGTTTCTTAAATATTTGTTAGTTTAAGGCATTAAACTTAATTATAATCAACTTTGTTTCTAGGTTCTAGGTTAAGTTAATAAAGGGTTTTTATTAAGCTATTTTGAACTAGGTTAGTTTTAATTATTATTAAAATTATGAGCAATTTTGTTCAAAGTGTTTTTTTGGGCATGATTTTGAATTAGGTGGGGTTTACTGAATTAATTTTAATATTGAGATTATTATTGTTTATTATGAATCAAAGGGAACCAATTTTCACTTGGTTCTAACCCACTATCTCTGTTTAGGTTACTAGGATGTTTCCACATTTCAATGGCTTCTCTAATACGTCGTTTAAAGAGGTGGTTTTCTTTGGCGAGGATTTTGGTGTCTTCTAGGCGAATGTGGTGTCATGTTTTAAGGGAGTGTTCAACTAGGGCATAGGTTCATATGCATTCATTCTTAATGCCATCTCCATGTTATTTTATCCTAATATGGAAGGAGCGACCGGTTTCACCGATGTAGCATTTCCTGCATGAGCACTCTATTTTGTAGATTCCTTTGCTTTTGTGAGGGTCGAGTTTGTCTTTGACGGATCTCATATTATGTTTGATGGTTTCAAGTGGTTTGAAGGGGGTCTTAATATATTGTTTTCTAAGGATTCTTGCAATCTTATTGGTCACTCCTTGGATGTAAGGGAGGTAGGCATCTCTGTTAGGGTTCTGGTCTTTTGGGACGATGGGATTATCTCGGGTTTTTTCTAGGGCTCTGTTTATTGCATTCCTAATGTCTTTTTGTTTATAATCTATGTTTTTAAAAGTCTTGGTAAGGCGATCTGTTTCTTTATCTAAGTGTGCTTCATCTGAGTTTCTTATGGCTCTAGTGGCTAAAGTTTTTAGGACACCAAGTTTCTGGTTGGGGTGGTGATGGGAGTTAGCATGGAGAAAGTTCTCAGTGTGGGTCTTTTTTCTATAAATTGCATGTCCTAGATCCCCATTATTTTTCCTTTTGATAAGAATGTCTAGAAAGGGGATGTTGTCATTCTCTTCGAGTTTCATTGTGAATTTTATTTCTTCGGATATGATGTTAAGGTGTTGAAAGAATTGATGTAATTCATCTTTCCCGTGGGGCCATAGAACATTGGTGTCATCAACAATATTTTCCACCTTAAGGGTTTTAGGGGAAAGGAGTCCATGACTCTCTTTTCAAAATTTTCCATGAAAAGGTTGGCAACAATGGGGGACAACGGGGAGCCCATTGCTACACTGCTAGTTTTCTCATAGATATCTCCTTGATAACTAAAGAAGGTAGAGTGTAGGAAGACCTCTACTAGGTTAGATGTTTCAGGATCAGTGATTTCTTTGACAATTTGGATAGCTTCATCTAGAGGGATTTTAGTGAAAAGGGAGACTACATCAAAGCTAATGAGGATTTCTTGAGGTCCTGCTTTTTCATTTTTGATGATTTTAATAAATTCATTGGAGTATTTAATGAAAGAATCAATGTGGCCTACCAATGGGCCGAGGATCTTGGCTACGTGTTTAGCTAGCTCATAGGCTGGTGAACCTATGGTATTCACTATTGGTCTGAGAGGAATATCTTCTTTGTGAATTTTATGTAGACCGTAGATCCTTGGGGTGATCTCATTGTTGGGGGTTAAATGCTTCTTAGTTCTTTCGTCTAGGTTAGAGTTGTTGATGAAATTATTTACTTATCTTATAATCTTCTTAACAGGGTTGCAATTAAGTTTCCTATAGCTTCCACTCTGGGATAATTTAATAATTTACAAAACCTTAATAACAAAACCCTAAATAACTCAATAATTTACATAACACCTAACAAATAAACCATAAAATTAAGATTAATGAACATTCAATTCAAAATAAACACTAAAAAAATAACAAAATTAACATAATACCTAGATTCTCAAAATTAACCTATTAATGTTGTTAATTAAAATAATACCTAGATTCTAGTTAATTAAACAAAAGATTAACAAACCTATTAATAAATAAACCCTACTCCTTAAATTACATAATACCTAGATTCCAATTAATTAAAAATAAGATTAATAAACATTGAACTAATAATAAATTAAATAAACATTAAAACCAATAAAACAAAATGAAAACCCTAAAAAATATAATCATGATTAATAAAGAACTTTACCAATAAAACCTAGTTGACACCTAGATTTCCCTCCACCTCCAGTACTTAATACCGTCTCTTCTCATCATTTGAACCCAGGCTCATTGTCCTGAAGATGGATCCTAATCTAGATCTAAAACGTCGACAGTCTATTCACAAAACTGTGGCCATTCCGATTAATCATGAGTCCTCAAATTACTACAAATGATGGAGATGTTGAAGTTTACAACATTGGGACTCAGGAGGATCCCAAGATCATCAAGATATCCAAAACACTTAGCCCAGAAGTCAAGAAAAGGCATTTCAATTAAATGAAAGAGTTTCCTGATGTTTTTTCCTGGAGTTATGAAGATCTAAAAGTTTATGATACCAAGGTGATTCAACATGTGATTCCAATCAAAGAAGATCATAAACCTTTCAAGAAAAAATTAAGAAGAATTAATCATTTGTTGTTGCCCTTGATTGAAAAGGAGATAAATAAGTTGTTTGAATCCAAGATCATAGTATCTCTGAGATTTTCTAAGTGGGTGGAAAATTTGGTACCTATCAGAAAGAAGAGTGGAGAGATCATATTATCTGTAGACTTTAGAAATCTGAACAGGGTATCTCTCAAGGACAATTAACCACTCCCTAAGATGGATCACATTCTATAAAAAGTGGTTGTTTCTCAAAAGATATCAATGCTGGATGGTTTCTCTGGGTACAATCAAATCATGGTACACCTTGATGATCAGAAAAAGACAACCTTTACAACACCATGGGGCACCTTCATATATGCCAAAATGCCTTTTACGCTCATGAATGCATGAGAAAATTTCCAAAGAGATATGGATATAGCCTTTGCTGATGAGAAAGATAAATTTATTGTTATTTACTTAGATGACATCACTGTATATTCAGTTTCTGATGAAGAACATATTAAACATCTAAGGATGACTTTTCATAAATGTAGGAAGTTTGGCATTTCATTGAACCCCAAGAAGTCTAATTTTGGCATGGAAGAGGGGAAATTGCTTGGTCACATTATTTCAAAGGAGGGAATAAAGATATATCCCAACAGATTTGAGGGAATCCTTAAAATTGGCACACCTAGAAGTAAGAAAGAAGTGCAATCTTTCTTGGGGATAGTAAATTTTCTGAGAAGATTTATCCCTAACCTAGCTGAAATCATAAAGCATGTCACTAACATGCTCAAGAAAGGAAGTGAGATAAAGTGGACAACTGAAGCAAGAAAATCCTTTGAAGATATTAAATTCGCATTGACCAAATCCCCAGTGATGGCCAATCCTAATTTTGCAAAAGACTTTATATTGTTTTATTTTGCCTCAGAGCACACCATTGCTAGTGTTTTATTACAAAAAGATGAACAAAATTTTGAGAGGACTATAGCATACTATAGAAGGACAGTGAGGGATTCCCCATGAAAGTATGATATCATGGAAAATCAAACATATGCACTGGTCAAGGCCCTAAAGGATTTTAGAGTTTATATCTTGCATTCTCATACCATTGCTTATGTACCCAACAGTTCTATGAAGGAAATTTTAACTCAGCTTGATCTTGAGGAAAAAAGGGGCAAGTGGATAGTTGTGTTTTTGGAGTATGACCTTGAGATCAAACCTACAAAGTTTATCAAGGGGAAGGGACTCGCAAAGCTAATGGCATAGACAAATTGTGAGCTCTTGGGAATTAATTTCATTGTTGATTTATCAATAGATTTAGAAGAAGAAAATGTCCCTTAGGTATCCCAAAAATTCCTTGACTCCCCATGGTATGCTGACATTATTTATGTGTTGAGAAATTTGCAGGCTCCTCCTGAATTGAGTAAAACTAAGGCCAGTTTTTTGAAGCTAAAAGAAGAAAAGTTTTGTATTTTAAATCAATATCTGTATTGGAAGGATCTAGGAGGAATCTTGCTGAGTTGTTTGCTGGAGGAAGAAGCATAAAAAACCACCAGAGATTTTCATAAAGATGATTGTGGAGGACAACATTATTGGAAAACTATTGTGCAAAAGATATTGAGGGCTGGGTTCTATTGACCTAACATTTTTTACGATGTTTACAAAGAAGTTTCAAGCTGTCATGGATGCCAAATTTTTTATGGGAAGAGGAAACTGTAGCCTTTTCCCTTGAAGCCTATCTTTGTTGAAGCACCTTTTAGACAATGGGGCCTTGATTTAATAAGAGAAATTCATCCACAATCCTCATCTCAACACAAATGGATACTGAAAGCCACATATTACTTCACCAAGTGAATTGAAGCAGTTCCCACAAGGCAAGCCACATATATTGTTATCATTCAGTTTTTGGAGAAACATATTTTTTCTAGGTTTGGTTGTCCAATCAAAATCATTACAGACAATGCAATAACATTTAAGTCCAAAAAGATGGAAAAATTTTGCAGTGATTACAATATGACTCTTGGCCATTCCACAACTTATTTTCCTCAAGGTAATGGGTTGGCTGAGTCATCCAATAAAATTTTGACCAGAATTATCAAGAAACTGTTGCAAGATAACAAAAAGGCTTGGCACAAGAAGCTCATCCATGCACTATGGGATGACATGATTACTACTAAAAGGTCAATTGCCACTTCGCCCTTCCAGATTGTATATGGAACAGAACCAGTTTTTCCTACTTCATTAGGATTACCAGTGATGAGGTTGGTACAAGAGAAATATGTTGAACCATATGCCACTCAAAGGAGGACAAATGAACTAATCAATGTCCAACAAAACAAGAGAGAAATCCTTTAACAACTCTCAACTACACCAAGACAGGATTAAAAAGGCATTTGATAGACATGCTACAAAAGATGATTTCAAAGTGGGGGATTTGGTGTTGACATGGGATGCAAGGAATGAAGACATAGGAAATCATGGGAAATTTGACCATCTATGGTTGGGACCTTTCAAAATTGTGGCATACCATGGAAATAATTCCTATATGCTACAGGAACATAATGGAGATCTCGTTGGTGGAGGACCTGTGAATGGAAGGTTTCTCAAGCATTATCTCGTTTAAAGGAATTTTCACCCTTTCCATTCAATGTATATAACCATTTTTGTTTTTCAGTTGAAGTAATTGAAATCAAATCAACAGAAATTGAAGCCCGAAGTGAAGGACCTAAGTTATGCTGAGTATAATTTGAGTTATGTGAATGAAATTTTGTGAATAATATGTTGATCGATTTAGTTGCATGAGTGGAATAAATCCCAATGGGCAGGCACTTAGTCTATCATTCTTTTCAACCTCGACGGGAGGATAACATCCCCAGTTGAATCCCATGTTAGTCACCATTAAAATTTTATGTGAAATCGATATTTCAGGACCTAGCGAGATGCTAAATTGGTTTGGAATCCTGATAAACCAAGGAAGGGGATAAATTTGGTAGGGAGAGGCTAAATTGGTGGGAGCGCTAAGTGATGGGGCCCGATGCATCGCAGATCATGAACTCTCAATATTGATGGTCGAAGATGATTTTGGGGGGAGAAACTACGTGGAGGTTAATTTCAAAAAGTGGGCCGAAATCTAAACTGTGGTTTTCATTCGGGGATACGTGGCACCACCAAGTGAATTTTAGGGTGAAAAGCAGTTTCCCCAAACCACTTCGTCACATCCACGAAATTTGGAAAAAGTATAAAAGGGAATTTTGTTGGTTATTTTATTATTTTTCAAACACTGGACTGTTTGAAACTTGGCACGACCACACTCGTTCAACTGTAGCTCAATAGCACACCAACTGCACACCATTTCCACTCATTTCTAGGTATTTTTCATCACAACCATAGATCCTATCATAACTGGGGTAACAGAGAAAGACCTTGTGGCGAATGAAGAAACCCTAATTGACTGAGATTCAGACGTATTTGATACCAAAATCACCATTTCTCCCATCTTTGTGTCCAGAAGAAACATGTATAATAATGTAGGAAGGAGTATACTGTTCCTTGAAGCATTTCAGACCACCTTAGTCCCTTATGCTGTCGAAATCACTTTCCCCTTTCCCGATTTTATAGGTTGGTGCATTGAACAATATTCACATGAAGAAAGAGTCATCGTAAATAAACAAGGGTCTGAGGTCATGTGTAGGGTAGAGAGTCTGTCAATTTGAGATTCCCTCGGTGTACTAGAGTCTTTCTCCGCAATGTATGAACCTTTCAATGAATAAAAGCTAATTAGGGCATACAGAGAATGTCCATCAGAAGTCTGAGATCTGTTTTTACAGACAATTTTCAAACCAAAACATTTTTCAGAGAATATGTCTTTGCTAATGAATGTGAGTATAATGGTTATTGAAGTCCAATGGGTTTGTTCCCTTTTGAGTCAAATTTCAGGTCTAGACAATGACAAACATGTAGTCAAAGTCATGCTCGAGTTCCTTTTGACCTTTTTAAAGTCATATTTAGGTCTGTCAGTCCACATCAGTTTCGATCAATTCATAGCTGATAATATCCATAAACAACTAGTGAATTTTTTCTCTCTAAGGAATTTCATATATTACACCTATTTGTTGAATATTTTCCTGGAAACCAATAAGAGAGAATTTCCCAAATAATCCTTTGTATCAATTGAATGTAAAAGGATTAAATTTCTCATCTTCATCAACAAATTCATGTCCAGAGTTTACAATTTGATTTTCAACATCAACCTACCTAGAGTTTTGGATGACATGAGGAGCTATCTACAACCAAATCCAGAGAACAGAGTGGGGGATTGGGTACTATTCATGCACTCAACAGTAATCTGGGTTTATGGTTGTCATGAATCCCCCTATATATTGCCTATTTTTATGACCCCTAGAGTCTTTTCCCTTGAATTCATCAAGCAAAGAATTATATTTGAGATAGAGCATTTCCAGAAGTTGTGCAAAGCCTCCAACGTCAAATTCCCTTTTATCACTGGCCCCTTCATTGACAAAACTAGATCATGCTTATCTCAAATTCAAGCAAAGATCGAAGAGTTTGGTTTTGCACAACTACAGGGAAGAATATATGATCCACACCAAATCATATCCAAGAGAAGATTGATGAAAAAACATGCCCCTTATGAGCATGAGCATGTTGAGGGTTTTGATAAGCTGGAAAACCTAGAAGTCTGTGCTGATATAGAAGCAATCTTGCAACCAACTCAAACACAAATAGTGGAGGAAAACTTGTTTTTAGTCCCTAAAGTTGCACTTGACTGTGAGAGGACAAGGTAGGGAATCATCAGGTTATTGTAATAATATTTTAAGGGTTTTATGAATTGGTTTTTTTAAAGGATGATTGAAAACTGGTTCAAGGTTTCAAGGTAAACATGAAGTTCTGAATAAAACCAAGAGATATCCCACTGATTTGTTAAAGGGTAGCCACATAAATAGATCAGACAAATAAGAAAAATTAAGAGAGGAAATATGGAAGTCTTCAATTTTTTAACCCCATATAGATTTCTTATCTCAAAGTGTAATTTAGAAAGAAAAACATGTGCTTGAAAATCAAATCTTGATAATAACAATAACAACAAAATCTTCAGTGCATTAATTAAGACCAAGAAAACAATGCATTGCAAATGAAAAATGATCTCAAGAAAGAAAGTAAATAGAACATGAAATAAGATAAAGTCTGACCATAAACATGTCTTTTCCATTAAGTATCACTGTAGAATAAATCTGTCTTATAAAGAGTTCAAAACAGGTCCCTGAGTGTCCAATTTTTCGACCTTCATGCAATCTTTCATCTGTCTATTTAACTATACAGAAAATGACAACAGATCCTATTTTCTAGTGTTCTCTTAGTAACAAGATCTGGTCAATTTCTATCTCCTAGGAGTATCAACTCAAAACAAGCACTTACATTTCCAAAATAGCAAACAACTCAACAACTTAACCCAAAATTTTTTTACAACAACTTATCAAATCCCACAAAATTTGAAATTTATCTTAACTGAGTTATCCATTCGAATTATCAAAATTCATTAGGTCAAAATCGAATAGATCATCTTTCACTCCTTGAGTAAATAGCATCAAAACCTTCAAAACTTTTCAGGAAGGAACTTCATAAGACTATAAAGATATAATTATGGCGCTAGCTTTGGTAGTCCTTTGTTTCAGATTGGTTGTGAGCACAATATTGTGCCAATACAATTTGAAATTTGATTCTCGCAACTCCTTGAGCAGTACCTTTTGTTCCTTTCTATTTTTATTGAAACCCTATATCTTCTCTTGCTGTTTGGCACGCCATTGCTCCATCTAAGCCTTTTCTTTCTTTAATTGATTCACCATCTTCTGTAGCTCTTTAATCTTTTCTTTATCACTTCTAACCTTGACTTTAAACTCTTGGAATTCTTTTGCAGGTGCAGGTTTGTTCAAGTCTATAACAACCTAAGGTTTTCTTAGTTTGATCTGGTATCTAGAGGATAATTCTGAGCTATGATCTATTGGATTACTGAGAGGGGGGATGAATTAGTAATAGAGAAATTTAATCCTTTTTAACCCTATAATCCAAGTGTTATATCAATGTATCATTATCATCCAATAACTGCAGAGTAAATAAGTAATGAACAAATTAACAATCATACACATACATAGTACACCATTGTTTTACGTGGAAACCCAAAGCAGGAGAAAACCACATAATGTTTTTTCTTATATGTCTTGAAGAATTACATTCATTGGAAGCACCGACTTCCTTTGTTTTCCAGCTGCAACTGGAAGGAGGCTCCAACCCCCTAGTTTCTCAAGCTACAACCTAAGGGAAGCTCCAACTCCCCAATTCTCTGGCTACAACCAGAAGGAGGCTACAACCTCCTATGTTCTTTGTCTACAATTGGAAGGTGGATACAACCACCTATCCTTGCCCCATCCAACCACTTTGACGTATAAGTAGAATGATGGAACCACTATCACACTATCACTGTGACATATACTGCTATAAACCTGTATCAATCAACCTGTAATCAACCTATACCATAAACAAGTGCCTCAGCCATACACCAACCTGTACAAAACCTGTACCTCAACCTATAATCAACCTGTACCATAAACAAGTGCATCAAACATGCACCAACCTGTACAAAACCTGTACCATGAATAAGTGCATCAACCATGCACCAAACCTGTACAAAACCTGTACCATGAACAAGTGCATCAACCATGCACCAAACCTGTACAAATAACCTGTCACAACAACCTATCACAACAACCTGTCTCATCAATATTATCAACCAAATCAGATCTACTCACCAAGATCAATAACCAAGACAACTCTCAAATATGTGCATCAACCAACCATAACACAACAACTCATAATCATCACCAAGATCAATATGTGCTTCTAATAATATACCAATACAGGTATGCTACATCATCCATAAACCAAGTGTCAACAATACTACTAACAAGTGCCTCCAACCATGTACCAAGTATGTACCAATCATGTATAAACTACTCATCAAATATGACTCATCAATATGTACCAACATCATCAACTATACACCTCATGTACGTGCCAACTCATCAACTACTTGTCTCAACCATGTGCCCAACATGTACCTCAACCAAAATCCCTCATCAATATCATCATAGAAATATGATATGTAACCCTATAATATACCTAGTGTATATGATCACATACTTGAAAACCTGCATTAACTTTAACAATGATATATTAGCATTTTCATCAAACTTTTCTTTAGTCTCACATGACTAGTTTTGGATTAGTCAACAACCCTAACTTGAAATAATCATAACTATGTACCTGTAATGAATAAAGATCTGAAACTTATACACAATGTTCTTCAATGTTTTTTATGCAATTCCTCCAGGTGTCACCAGTTGGAACCTCTCAGAAAAGGAGTTATAGAAAAAATGACATACCTTGCTGAATTATGGCTTATTCTAGAGAGAGACCTTGTAGAGAATGCCCCACACGAAATATTTGTTGAATCAATATGAAAATGTTACACAGAATAATATAGACTTTACTCTAACCAAAACATTTTTTCTTACTAAATTTGGATCTGTTATGAATAAGTTATGGTGTTTTTACCCAAAAGACTTGTTTTAGACTAGTTTCAGGACTAGCCACAAACCCTATTTTCCACAGAGTGTAAATCCAAAAATACAACTACCCACAAGATGAATGTTTTACCACAGATACTTGGATATTTTTCCTCAATGGACTATCAATCTAACGTCTGAATCATTCTAGAAATTTTTTTATTGTGAAAATGGTGAGATGGCCTGTAAATAACATACCTTAGAAAGCATCATCAAAAGAATTTATCCTCCCTTGAATTCCGACCCTCTTTTCTTCACCTTCCCTCTGAAATTAGTCTTAGATATTCTTTGGTTACCTTAGTCACCTATATATATTCAATATGCTCAAGTTTTATTAAAATGAGAGAGCCTTGCCTCTTATTTATACTCTCCAAGTAGCTTCCTTAGAAGCATCTTCTAGGTCACTTTTCCCACATTCTTTATTTTAGGGTTAACCCACTTCTAATTTCTCCATTAAATTTATTATTTAAATAATTTATTTTTTATTAACTTTGAATTATATTACACTAATCAATTCACTTTATTATTTACCTTCTAAAATATCTTAAACCACTTTGACTACTTTGACCTTTTGGGGCTTCAAGCCAACATATGAGGGTCCTCCAACTTCGTAAGGCCATAACTCTCAAACTATGAAGAGTTATGTGATGTTCCACATACCACCAGAAATGACATGACATGTACTATCCATATATAATAGTATTACCTACAAATATATCAAAACTCATACTGTTATCCATGAAACAAACTTAGGTTCATTACCCAAACCTGGGTTCTCCAACTTCACATGGCCATAACTCTCTATTCGTGAGGATTTATGTGACGTTCCACATACCACCGAAAATGGAATGATATGTAATATCCATATAGAATATTCTTAACTTCAAATATATTAAAACTCATACCATTATACATGAAACAACCTTGGGTCCATTACTGAAACCTTTGTGCTACCAGAATTCGATATCGAACTTTCTACAAGGGCTGAAATCAATCACTAAGGGTTGACATAAATATACAATATCACTCTACAATGGATTACATCAATGACAACCAACAATCCATACCAACTATCCATCAACCTAAGCCAATTGTCTGACAATCTCCCCCGTTGGAATTGATGGCAACACCAACATTGATGAAAACACTTAGTCATGATAACATTCATGCTTATAATTTTTATCAGTTTTTCTATCTCTCCCCCTTTGACATCAATGGAAAATGTTATCTCTCTTTGGGTTTGTTCCCCCTGACTGAACTCTCCTTGGGGATGTTCCCCCTGCCTATGTGCCTTTGATTTTTCTTTGTGTTTATAATCCTATGATTACTCTCTTTCCCTTCACATGAATAATATCTCCCCCTTTGACAAAGGGTATCACTATGAAGTCATATCACTCATTATTCCCTTGTGACAATCACTCCCCTTGGAAACATACCTCTATGCTCTCTCTCCAAGAATTTACCTTTGCATCTAATAAATCTCTCCCCCTTTGTCTTATTTATGGTGATTCCTCATGTACATCTAAGACATATAATATAAGCATTCAAAAACATTCATTTTGGAGTAGACATTACTCTTGGTCTTTGGAAAAGATACTCAAAGTATTCCCGTGGAAGAAATTTTGTAAAGATGTATGCCACTTGTTCTTTTGTTCCCACATATTCAACTCTGATGTTCTTCTCTGCAACCTGTTCCCATAGAAAGTGATACTTGATTGGAATGTGCTTCATCTTGGAGTGCATCATTGGGTTTTTTGAGATACTGATGGTTCTTGTATTGTTACAATAGATTGGAATGGGCTCATCATACTCAACCTATATATCTGTCAAAGTTTGTTTCATCCATAGAACCCATGTACAACATGTTGTCACTGAAATATACTCCGCCTTGATTGTAGATAAGGATATTGATGATTGTTTCTTTCTTAGCCAAGATACTAAACAATCACCCAATTAGAATGTTTCTCCATTGGTTCTTCGTCGGTCATCAATGCAAACTTCCCAATCTGCATCTGTGTAGGCAATAAGTGATTTGATCCTTTCCTTTTGGATACCATAATCCAAACTCTTATGTTCCTTTGAGATATCTGAAAATCCTCTTCACTTCTAATACATGTGATTCATTTGGTGTTGCTTGAATTCATGCCACATGCCCAACTTCCTTCATTACATTTTGTCTGGATGTTGTCACATATAGTAATATGCCAATCATTGACCTGTATCGCCTATGGTCTGTAGACTTTGAATCATTATCTTTTCTCAACTTGCAACTGGTTTGCATATGAGTGGTAACTAGTTTGCAATCTTCCATTCCAAACCTCTTTAGCATTTCTCTGATATACTTTGTTTGAGAAATAAAAATTCCTTGGTTTCTTTGACATATCTGAAGACCCAAAAAGAAGGATAGTTCTCCAAGTAATGACATTTCAAACTCATTCTGCATATCCTTTGAAATTTTTTTCCTTAACCCATCATTAGTACTTCCAAAACAATATCATCAACATAAATTTCAATTAATAAAATATTACCTTGATTTACCTTGATGTAGAGGTTGTTTTCTGCACTTCCTTTCCATAGTTTGTAGGGAGTTTTGTCATTGTTGTTTATGAACATTACTCTATTTTGAATGTGAACTGATGTATACACTGCATCTGTCCAAAAAATATCTGTCAATTTGGAATCCATTAGAATTGTTTGAGCCATTTCCTGTGTAATTTTCATCCATTATGATAATGTTCCTTTGTCTCTGAACCACTCTCTGAACCAATCTATGAAACCATGCTCTCGTCCATTATCATATATATCTCCAAACTTGCTAAGTGTTATTACGAATCCATGTTTTTCCATACTGTCCAAGACTCTACTTGTGCAACTGTCCATAATTCTAACCCATTTATCACTATACTATCATGAAGTCTTGATTAATCTATCAAATTGTACTTCTGCTAACTGATTTCTCTGAATCTGTCTTCTCAAAATCTGCAAGCTTATCAAGGGATGGTTCTTTGGTCTGTCACAACTATCACATAGACTCCCCATGTCTAATATTCATATTACTTGGGAGTCTCTAAGCCAAATGGCTAAGAACAATTCCTGCTCTGATGTGTATTCATCATCATCTTCATTGGTAGATTCATCATATCTTCATTGGTAGATTCATTATCTCTCTGAGCTATGACTTCTTTCTTTCTGTCTGTGGATTTAACTTTCACTACAATGCCTAAAAGTACAATCTCTTGAACCTATTCCTTATTTACCTGTCCTTCCTTTCTTTCAGTTATTTTTCAAACCTTTTTGTATCTGACATCTTTCTTTTTCTCTGTAAAATTTTCTTCATCTTGTTTTATTGTCAATATTGTGAACTCTAGTATCGGGTATTTGTTCACCTGTTCTTTCTGTTTTCTTATCCATACTTTCTTATATATGATATCAATATTCTCTTTCATGGAAGTATCGATCATGCTTCTACAATCACTGGCTATGTTTCCATAGTTATGACATTTTTAACACTCAATGTTACGTACGACCACATAGGAACTTCTTTCTTGAACAATTCTTTTATAATCCCTGCAATCTGCAACCTTATGTCTGAATTTAGTACAATAAAAACAATGACCATAATTTTTTTTTTCATACCTTGGAGTGAATGATCTTCNCTTCTTTGTGGCTTGAACATGGATGGTCTTCTTGAAGATGCATCTTCAATAGTTTTCTTAGATTCTGGTTGACCATGATTCCTTCCTTTGAGTACTTCTGCATAACTCTTTCTATTTTCTCCATTCTTTTTTTCTAGCAACCTAGAGTGCTTCTCTTCATTCTCTATAGTTGATGTGGATGTTTTTGTCTCTTCAACGTTCTTGTTGATCTTGACGATTTTACTTCTCAATGTGACAACTTCTTATTCAAGCTTCTCAACCTCCTCTTGTTTATTCATTATTTGAGACCTCATGACCTCTTATGTTCTCTTTGCTTCTTCAAGTTGGATTTTCAATGTAATTATTTCTTCTTCCAGTCTTCTCTCTTATTGACCAAAATATTCCTCAAGTTGGTTTAAGTCATTGGTTCTTTCCTTGAGATGATCCATCAATATATTTTCTCTTTTTTCTGCTTCTTCCTTTTGTGTTTCTATGTTGGCTTCTAAACATTTATTTTGATATTCTAGAGTTTCTTCAATTCTTCTAGCCTCTTCTAGTTGAGCTCTTAAATTCTTGATGACATGTTGATCCTTTTCGGAACCTTGAACACTTTCCTTTTGGTTCATCAATTATTTCTTGGATGACTTGTTTTCTTCTCTTTCTTTCTTTAGATATTTAATTGCACTGATCAATTTTTCTTTCAATCAACTTCTACTTCTTCATACTCTTCCTCTTCTGAATCTATCTAACATGATGAGCATATTTCTTCTTGTTCTATATTTGCATCTTCTTTGGCATTTTTTGAATCTATGATGGGTGAAGAATATATGTCATGTAACTTATCCCAAATTTCTTTTGCTGATGAAAATTTACCAATCTTTTCTCTTACCGGATTAGGTAATCCTTCCCAGATAAAATCCATTGCTATTTTGTTATTCTTCCTCAATTCCTTCTTGGCTGCAGTCTTTTCCCTTTTTGAACTATCATATCCTGTAACAATTGATAGCCAAATATAATGTCCCTATGTCTGTAAAAATATTTCCATCCTTATGCTCCACATCTAATACTTAAAACCATTCTGACCATTAAACATTGGTACTCCATTCTCATAATAATCCATGATCTCCTTCAAGTGGTTAAATTGTTTCCTGAAGGAACCAACTTTGATACCAATTGTTGGATTACTGAGATGGGTAGGTGAATCTTTAGTAGAGAAATTTAATCCTTTTTAAACATGTAATCCAAGTGTTATATCAATGTATCATTATCATCTAATAGTTGTAGAGTAAATAAGAAATGAACAAATGAACAATCTGTTGGAAGATTGGTTGTTGTCATTGCTGTCAACCCTAGTCATGGGTTTTGGACCGCAAGATTGATGAAGGTATTTGGAAATGAAGGAAAATGCACATGTAGATACAACACCCATGGATGGATAGTATACAACATGTTGTTTCTGGTGGTATGTGGCACGTCACGTGGATCCTCATGGTCGAGGAGAAATGAATTTTTGAAGATGACGGTGAATTGAAGAAGGAAGTACATGTAGGCCCTAAAGATAATTAAAGAAAATAATTACAAAATAAGAAAGTGTCAAGTCAACCCTAATGTTAAAAGGAAGTGACATAAATGGTATAAATAAACATCATTATACATTCATTTGATACAAGTTGAATTTCAGAGGAAATAAGAAGAAAAGAAGGTCGGATTTCAAGAGAGGATGAAGTCTTTTGGTGATGTGTTCTAAGGTATGTTATTTTCAGGTCATCTTACCATTTTTGCTATAAATTTTTTTCTAGAACGATTCAGATGGTAAAATCGCTATGGTATTGAGAATACATATCAAGTTACCTCTGGTAAAAATTTCAACTCTTGATTCACTACAATTATGGAGATACACTTTGTGGAAGATAGGGTTTGTGACCAGTCCTGAAGCTAGTCAATAAACAGGTGTTCCAGGTAAAACAATCATAACTTATTCATAGAGAATCCAAATGAAGTTGGAAAGATTTCATTGGAAAGAGTACAGACTGTAGTTTCTTTTTTGCAAGTTTCAGAA
>ML787720.1:406250-419211 GCA_009831015.1 Picea engelmannii
CAATATTTTATCATTTAAATATTCCTTCTTGATTTTCTCATATTACTTTATCATTTCTTGATTTTTTTCACTTCTCTTTATTATTTAAATAATCCACCTTGACTTTGTCACCTTACTTTATCATTTAAATAATGATTTCTTTTATTTTTAGGTCACTTAACCCATTTCTAGGTCACTTAACCTATTTTCCTTATTTTTAGGGTTAATCACTTTCCATAAATAGAAGGTTCTCCAATACTTTATCATTTAAATATTCCTTCTTGATTTTTTCACCTCACTTTATCATTTCTTGATTTTGTTACTTCTCTTTATTATTTAAATAATCCACCTTGACTTTGTCACTTTACTTTATCATTTAAATAATGATTTCTTCTTTTAGGTCACTTTGACTTCTTTGACCTTGGGGGCTTCAAGCCTTCATGTGGGGGTCCTTCATCTTTGTAAGGACATAACTCTCAAACCATGAGGAGTTATGTGACATTTCACATACCACCAAAAATGGCATGACAAGCACTATCCATCTAGGATAGTTTCCCCAACAATTTTCTTGATCTTCATCTCATTATTCCACATACAAGCATGGGTCCTCCAACCGTTCTTATAGAATAACTCAATCTATAAAGCGTCTTCCCATGAGGGATTTCACCATAAGGGGACCACTTTGGATTTCATCCATTTATGCACCTTATCAATAATGATAAGACAATAATGAGTCATCTATACATTTTTCCAACAATGCATCATATACCAATGAAACCACAACGATCCATCTTCGTCATGTATCAATGACAACTCATTGATCCATCTTCATCTATGCATTCTCATCAAGGAAAATACATATTATATTACATCAATCATCAATAAATCAATCCTTTGACATCAATCAATGACATGAATCAATCAAACCATTGGCATCAATGACAACATGATCCAACAGGTTAGGGGTTAGTAAATGAGTGCATTAGGGTTTAGTTCATTAGTTCATAATGGGTACTTAGTGGGTTACGGTTTAGTGCATTAGGGTTTAATGCATTAGTTCTTAATGGGTTAGTGGGTTAGGGATTAGTGCGTTAGGAAATTAAAGGTTAGTAGGGTAGGATTAATGGTTTTGGAGTTCAAGTAGGTTAGTAGATCAAGATTTAGTGGGTTAAGGGCCATTAGGTATTAATGGGTTTAGAGGTTGTGGGTTAGTAGGTTAAGATTTGTTAAAGGTTATTGGGTTATGTCATCTAGTTTATTAACATAAAATAATAATTGACATTTAAAAAACCAATATTTGTTAAAACGTTAATCAAAGGTTTTATTTGTTTAGTTATTTTAAGTTATTATGGAGAACCATGTGACCAAAAGGAGATCTTGATGGAAAATGAGGCATGTTGGGCATGTTTTGGGTCTCTACTTATGATGCCAAAATGCTCATAATAGTGTTTTAATATGTTGTCTCATTTGGGATACTATCAAAGTTGCTTGTTATATATATGTTAAAGTAGTAATTAATATGACAATCTCTCTTTTAATGTTATAATAAACATAATAATATATTATTTTAGATGTTAGTGTGATGTAAATACAATCCTGGTTATGGGTGAAACAATGTCTATAATTAATAATGAGCATTAAAGAAAATAAAAATCATTTAAACAAGACATTGTGTTAGAAATTTTTCTTAGTTGTTTCTTTGGTAATATTTCCTTTGAAATCTTGTAATGATTGTCCAAGTTTTGGTTCCATAAAAAAAACACACACACAAATCTATTATGATGGATGGGATGAGACTTGTAACCAACATTGTGATGACTAAACTCGTACCATTGATATTGGAGGACTAAAGGGATTAGCTTGCAAATGGGACATTGTTGATTGTGACCTAATATTTTTGGTATCCTCCATTGATCAAAATTAAACAACTTATAGATTTCGTGAAAACCAATTATGATATTTTTATAATCTAAACTTTGTTCCTTTGGTACAAGGTGTTATGAAGTTTATGGGGTTTTGTTTTGTTGGTTAGAAGTGTCATTCCCTTACCATGCTTTATATCATTAATTTATCAAGGTGTAATATAAGTATAAGTTTTATAGGTGTTATAAGTTTTAGGGATTAGGAGTTATAGTGGTTATGTATTATATTATGGGTTATAATGTACTGTGGAAGTGGTTATTTTTGTTGGGATTCATATGGGTTAGGAATGAGATGGGTTATAGGGTTATGGATCAAAGGGTATATGAATCCAATGTTATTTTAGTTAGATGCAATAGAAGGTGTAAGTATTAGAGATTATATGCCGTTATAGATACCAAGGGTTCTATTAGTTGTTAATGGGATATGGGTTATTGAGATTATAGATGGTAGGGGATAGGGAGGTTATATTAGGGTTTATAATCTTAAGACTCTAGTGGCCCTGAAAGTTTAAATTTTGTTGAAGACCTTGATTACATATATAGCATCCAACAAAAAACCCATCTGGTCAAAAGAAGTGTTACCATTGCTAGGTTTATGAGGATGATCATGTTGAACTCTATAGGTGAAGAAGCCAAAAAAAAACTTAGGAAAGATAAATACATTTAATACATGAGAAGGAATAAATCACCAGAGATTTTACAACCCAATGATTCTGAGCCACAAAGAAAACCATGGAGTAGGCCACCTCTACCTTTGAATACTAGTCCAGTGATTTCATTGCCATCTAACAAGAGTACCACTAGTGATAGTGTGAAACTAAATGTCAATGTAGTCAATGTTTTAGCTAAGATAGCAATTCTAGTTCCCCTTTCAAAGCTAATCAAGATTCCCTCACAAATGGACAAGGTGAAGAAGTATCTTAATCTAGAAGCAACAAAATACCAACCCTTAATTTTGAAATCCATTCATCAAGATAGGAAAAACATGAGTCATGCACCTTTCTTCATAACCTTGGTACTAAATGAAATTATTCTTCATCAATGTATGTTGGATTGTAGGGCCTCAACCAATGTAATTTCTTTGCAATTCATGAACAAATTAGGTCTAAAGACTACAACACCATATTGGAACGTATGTGGTGTGGACAAAGATAAATCAAGGTGTGTGGTCTTATCAAGGATCCGAAGGTCAGTCCAGCTGCATATTCAAACATCTTTGTATTGATGGATGTGACAGTCGTAGATGTACCAAATGCTTGGGGAATGTTATTGTCCAAAAATTGGGCTACATGTTTAGGCGGTAATATTCGAATGGGTTTATCTTATGCAACCATCCCAACTTGTGAGGGTACTTATATTACACTTCATAGGAAACCAGTGATGAGATACCAATTTGAATATCAATGATTAAAATCAATTGATATGGTAATAAAATGATTAAAATCAATTGGGGAATCAAATCTCATTATATTAAAAGTAAAACAAGCATATGTTACTAAGAATTAAAGGTTAAAAATGAAGAAATGCAATATGGGATACCATGGAACTATTTGATGATTTCACAATCGAAGTAGTTCCTAGAGAGAAAAATTGTGTTGTTGACGCATTAGTATGAAATATATATCTACTTTTTATCAAGCCCTAGGATGATCAAAATATGAAATAAAACTACTCTAGATTAAAAGACGGACACTCAACATCTCAATTTGATACTTTGCAAGCTAGCTGGAACTATTATCACCCCATAAATTATGGGAATCAACTGGTGACTGGGATATTATCTGTCTCTAGTATTTTTGTTGACAAATGATTTTTCATTCTGCAAATAATTTGAGAAAAAGAAAAGAAAAGAAAAAAGGAAAAAGAAAAGAGAAAAAAGAAAAAAGAAAAGAAAAAAGAAAAAAAGAAAAGAAAAGAAAAGAAAAAAGGAAAAAGAGGGCATAAAAGATTTAAAAAAAAAAAGCCCCATACAATAATAGTAACTTGGCCATACCTTTCAAGCATGGCCAAGTTCTTTTTAAATTTGATGTTGATAGGGTAGTGAATGATTTGGCTAAATAGTTTAATCTTAGCCAAAGTGTCTAGGTTAGATTAGTGAATAAATCTGGCCAGACTATCTAATCCTGGTCAGATAGCCCCAGGGTAGAGTAATTTCTTAACCCAACAGTTTAATCTGGGTTAACTGTCATAGGAAGATAGGTTAGCATGTAGGTTAGTTGCTTCATTGTTTCACTCCAATAAAACCAACTCGATGTAAAATGTTGCACCATGTTCCAATGCTTAAAAGATAGTTGGCTGAACCCCCATGGTGGTGTTTCTTTGAAAATTTGGGAAAAAAACCCATAAAATACATGTATCCCGAGTTTTCCCCCCAACACATGTGATTTTCCGCTCCCCATTTATGCCCCCTGCACATTTTGACGGTCTAGATTGCGACGCTCAGATCTACGGTGCACAGAGCATTCTGGACCCCCCGACCATTCTACTTTTAACCCGGGGGGGGTTCGGAATCGGTGATAAGATTTGCATAGATCTGGACGGTCCAGGAACGAGTGCGTAAATCCACGGTCCAAATTTGATTCCGGACCCCCCCGTCTGTTCTGCCTTTAATGGAGGGGGGGGTCCGGAATGAATGATAAACGACGCGCTAAGATCTGCGGTCAGGAAGAGGGCACATAGATCAACAGCCCTAATTGGATTTCAGACCCCCCCTGAGGATCTGCTTTTAACCGGGGGGGGGTCCGAAATAGTTTTTCCCCTCTAGCGGGCCCCTTGTCATACGTGGCGTCAGCCTATTGGTCCTGAAGTCCCATCACCATCTGCTATCTGACAGCCCCTGTCACTCATGGACATCATCTTCCACTTGTTCCACTTGCTCTTGAGTTATGTCACATCCCATAACTGCTGTCAGTCCCCTACCCCTTTTTCACTCATGACCAGCCCCTTATTGCGACTTTCACCTCCAATCCCTAGTAGCCATGTCACCTGTCCGTATGTTTTGGCCACCGTCACCTGCCATCTCACCCCCAAGTGGATCGTTGTCCATTTATTACTGGATAACATACCCGTTATCCTGCTGACCTGTCTCCTGCGCCCAACCAACCCCAGTTTTAAATAAAATTACCGTTCTTCCCCATTTTCGTTGTTCACTCGTCGCACCAGAAAAACTCATAGCCAGCTCCTCCATTACATCCCGTCGCCTTCATCCACAGTCAATCAACCCCACTAACTTCGTGTTTATTGAAGGTACTGTTGCAGAGATGGTGCGAAAGCCAAGACCAGCATAAGGATAGGAGAACCCTTTTCTCCTGCCTTCTGTCGACCTAGATAAGATCCTGTTGGTCGACAAAGACAGATTGATCGCAGATACCAAATGCGATTTTGATTTCTCAGACCTCCAGTCATGTCTCAGGGAGGTTTTCCTATACCAAAGCGATGAAATTGGACTCTAGGAGTCCAATTTACCCCTTTACCTCTTTCCCCAGATCCACCATTTTCCCGAGTTTGCACTTAAATGCCATGCTCACTATATTCCTAAAACAAAGAGCCATCATCTCCTTATCCGGAGACACCCTATTCCTCATCACACCCGAAGACATAGACCATATGATGAAAATTCCCCGTGCCGAATCTGCGTCCCCTTTCAACCTAGAAATCCTTACTGATTTATACCAGAAGATGAATTTTCCCCAGAGAGCTCAAATTTTCGAACTTTTCCTTCCCACCTCCGCTCAATTCCCTTCCACAAATCCCCCTTACCTGTCATCCATGTTCTCCACCAAGGGAAACCAGGTCATTTCCTCCCTTTGTGCTCTGTTAGGTTACTATTCCAACCAGTGGGTAGATGAGCCCATTTTGGGTTTTCTATCCATTTTCTCCAATGATGAAAAACCCACAACACAGTTTGATTACAACACCTTCTTGGCCGACAATATTCACGAACAATTCATGAATTTTGGCATGGAAGGCATGTTCAGATACTCTTTAATATTGGCATACATGTTTGTTTACTTTCAAGCGGATAAATTTAGTTTCTCCATGCAGAATATGGACATAGATGGAAGGCCTCAGCCAGTCACAGCATGGACCTCTTTACTGAAGCACAACTCCACAGAGTATAGCTTTAAGGCTTTCATCGATCTATTCTACCACCCTGTGGTAATCATGTTGAGCGGCAGGCCCGAGCCTCGAATAAACGATGAAGTCTAGAGAATTCTGCATCTCTCGGACAACACCAAGACCGAAGATTGGTACCTGTATCAAAAGCATACTGAGATCAGAGTATTCGGGTGCGAGTTGGAACCTTACAAGCTGCCTAAGTATGTGATGGTAAGAATATTTTCCCTAGAATACATAAGACAAATCATGAATTCAGATGATATCCATTTCGTGTCTTTGAAGAAAAAGCAGCAGCTTCAAATCAAGGGGAAGATTAGCTCCTTCATTTGCAATAGTCGAGGCGCTAGGGAAGAAGCTGACAGGATGTTGAAAGAAATGAAGTTCTTTATGAGCTTCCCATGGCACTATGATCCTCATGGGATCATCTCAGAAATGTGGGTGAAGAACAAAAATATCCCGTACGTTCACGAAGTTAAGCCCAAGATTGAGAAATTCGCTAATCAGATGGTGTGGGTGCCTGACACCTTGGTTGAAGTGGAACAATAGGTTCCCCCTACCACTATGCCACCAACTTCCACACCACAAGTACCTAAGGAAAAAATGCCTCGACAAAAATCATCTCTGCCTGTCATGGAGGTGTCGTCTGAAGAGTTCCAGTTACATACAAAGAGGCCCAAGACAACCACAGTTCCCAGCCTTACTGGGGAGAAAGAGGCCCCGCATACCACAGTGACTAAGTATGTCATTCCACCCTTCAGGTTGAGCCTACATAAGGAAATCACCCCAGTTGTGTCGAAGAAATTCACAGACTCCCCACTGGATACTCAAACGGGAAATACTGGGCCCAAGTTGAGCATTTTTGAGAAGTACGAGCTAATTAAGAAAAAGAATCAGACTCTTACCAGCAGCACCTATGCTCAGTTTCGAAAGCAGATGTCAACTGTGCAACACAGGTTGTTGTCTGCATTTGACACAGAAAAGGGCAGGATGCACATGGCCTTCCCCCAGGCGCAGGTACCAGACCCCAAGGTAATCACAGACTACAAGAGGGCCACTTTTGAATTCCAGATGAAGGACGTGCACCCAACAGATCAGATGGATCTACACAAACATATAGGGGAGATGGTATTTCATACATTGGCGCATGCTTCTGCTTCAGCGGAAAAACTGCAGGTGTCACTCAACAACGCTCAAACGCAGCTCAAGATGGAGAAGATTTCATCCTTCGTAAAAGATAACAGAATTAAAACTTTGGAGGAGTTGGTCCTTGAGATCGACTATGATCCCTCGAACATCAAAGCTGCAGAAGAGATGATAAAGAAGAAGAATGAAGATATCGCCTCCTTGAGGAAACGGCTGAAGCTCCCTCCTACAGAAGACTCACAGGCAAAGGAGATAACAGAGAAAGAAGGCGAGAAAGATGAAATGCTCAAACTGCTTATGGAGCAGAATGAACAACTCAAGGAAATGGAAGCAGAGATGGAGAGATTATTAAAAGAGAAGGAATAGATGAAGCCAATGGAAGTCATTCCATTGAGCGCCATTCTGATTTCAGGAGCAAGCATAGTAGCAATGACAGCAATCCCAACTGCAACACCAGTGACACCACAAGAGGGGACAACCGACCTCGCCAAATCCATGGAAAAGATGAACCTGCAAGAGACAGAAATCAGAAGGCTTAAGAAGGAATTTGAGAACCTCCAGGAACTCAAAAATTCTTTCTAGACCAGTCTCTCCAAAGAAAAGCAGGTAACTGAGCATCTCAAGAAGGAACTACAACAGCTCCAAAAGAAAACAGTGGCAGGGAAGACTTTGGCTGAGGTCAAAGAGAATGTATATCACAAAGTACATAAATGAGATATGGCCCATGATCCAAATTATGTTTGAACATAATGAGTTTGTCCAGAGGAGAAAACAGGCCATTGAAAAGATCAGAGTAGAATTGGGAGATAGAACAACTCAGGAAAATGAGATAATCAAATTCCTAAATTCTAAGACCAGAGAAGAGCTAGAAGAGTTGAAGATCGAGGAAAGAATAGAGACCATCCTTGAGGTCAAAAGAGTTTTGACCAAGAGGGGATTAATGCTTCAACTGGAAGGAAAGGTTCAGACCATGGACCTAGGGGTACATAAATTCTTCAACAAGATTGAGGCTCTCCAGAAGAAAGGTCTCCCCGGTCTAAAGGTTATTAATGATAAACTGATGACACTCCTAGATTACAAAAAGAGATTGTCTGAAGTGTCTAAGGACAGTTCAAATTTTTCTGGCATACAAGGGAGCATCACCGACAAAGCATTCCTGGATGCTCTTCAGTTGGACATCAACATCCAACACGAGATCCGATACATATTCCTCACTAAGCCTGCATTCGCCAAGTATACGGAAATGGACGAAGTGTATCAAAGACTGCTCAAAGTCACTGTGCCTAGTCATCTCAGATGGGAGGAACTTTGTGATCTGCTCGATTAGCAGATGAGCTGTCTAGGTCCAGTCACCTGTCCAGTCATATGAGGTCGTGCAAAGGCTTCATAAACAGTCTACCCAGAATTTTCGCGTGCAATTGCACCAAGTCATCAATCAGTTTGATTAGTTAAATTAGTTAGGCTAAAAATAGAATGAGCACATCCTGATCAGTTATGACAGGAACGTTTGTAATTTGAGTTATAAATACTTCACCTTTCGAAGTATTGAGGGTTGTTGATCTTTACACCCTGACGCTATTAAAATGTAACATTTTTTGAAGAGATCTGCCATTAATAAAAAGGAGGCACTTTTACAGGATTCTTGCGTGTATTCACTGGTGATGTTTATTCTCTAAGTTGAATGTTATTCTTGCTTCGTAATCATATTGTTTTCTAAAACTAATCTTTAAGAGTAACGTATGTTGCAAGATTTATCCTGGATACCCTGTTTCCAACTTTAAATATTTTAATGTTTATCTTCTGATTTTTTCAATTAAGAAATTCTTGACTGCTTCTTAGTTGAATTTATCTTTCTCATCTTTTCTTCTGTCCATCATTTAAGCTACTAAAAGATCCAGTGAGTATATTATTTCACCCTGTGAAAGTATTCTGTATCGTTTCTGGTTGTATTTCATATTTAATTAAACACAGACCCCATAGCCCAATGGATGTGTAGACTATCTCAACCAATTTAAAAAAAACTTCGACAACAAAACCTACCTATTTATTTACCTAGCCTAACATCTAAAGTTATAAACAAAGCTAAATCATATAGAGAGATCCCTCTCTGAAGCTGGAAGGGCTAGATCCCAGCTTTAAAAGTGGTTGGATAAAGTTACCTTTGTAGATTTCTTATTTTTCAACCTCTAGGAAATTTACCAAGTGCTAACAGGACCTTTAGTCAAATACAAATATGAAACTTAGAATCATTAAAATATCTACTAGAACATATGAAAAATATGGTTTATGGTTTCCATGATGAATTGATGATGGAAGAAAGTGGGTGTGTCAGTCAAATTTGAGTCTAGAAACCCTCCCATACCATTAAAGCATGTGAATAGTCTATCCATGACAAATTTCAGTGCTTATAGAATCTGTTTGAAAAAATTTCAATGTTAGCCCCATTCGCAGGTCCATGTTGCCGGTGTCTAGTCCTCATGCAATCTTAGTTCCTCCTTCATCATTCCTCGTTCCTCATTCCTTGACCATGGTGTAGTCCCCAAGATCCATTATTTTTGTACAAAATTACATACTAATGGCATAAAATTATCGACAAACTTTTTTTGTCGATAGTATAGCAAATTCGTCGCAAGATTATTTACATTCTTCTCTTTTGTGATGATATCAAATGATTCTTGGATTCATTTCAAATTTGGTTTATCAACTTGAAATCTCAATTTGATGCTTTTCAAGCTAGCTGGACCTTCAATCAAATACAAATATGAAACTTGGAATCATTAACATATTTACTAGAACATATGAAAAATAGTGTTTATGGTTTCCATGATGAATTGATGATGGAAGAAAGTGGGTGTGTCACTCAAATTTGAGTCTAGAAACCCTCCCATATTGTTAAGGCATGTGAATAGTCTATCCATGACAAATTTTAGTGCTTACATAAACTATTTGAAAAAATTTCAACGTTGGCCCCGTTCATAGGCCCATGTTGCCGGTGTCTAGTCCTCGTGCAATTTTCGTTCCTCCTTCATCTTTCCTCGTTCCTCATTCCTTGACCCTGGTGCAGTCCCCAAGATCCATTATTTTTGTACAAAATTACATACTAATGGCATAAAATTATCGATGAACTTTTTTCGTCGATACTATAGCAAATTCGTCGTAAGATTATTTACATTCGTCTCTCTTGCAACGATATCAAATGATGCTTGGATTCATTTCATATTTGGTTTATCAACTTGAAATCTCAATTTGATACTTTTCACACTAGCTAGACCTTCAGTCAATTGCAAATATGAAACTTGGAATCATTAACATATCTACTAGAACATATGAAAAATAGGGTTTATGGTTTCCATGATGAATTGATGATGGAATAAAGTTGGTGTGTCACTCAAATTTGAATCCATAAGCCCTCCCATATCGTTAAGGCATTCCAATAGTCTATCCATGACAAATTTTAGTGCATACAGAAACTGTTTGAAAAAATTTCAACGTTGGCCCCATTCATAGGTCCATGTTGCCGGTGTCTAGTCCTCGTGCAATTTTTGTTCCTCGTTCCTCGTTCCTTGACCATCGTTTAGTCCCTAAGATCCATTATTTTTGTACAAAATTACATACTAATGGCATAAAATTATCGACGAGATTTTTTTGTCGATAGTATAGCAAATTCGTCGCAATATTATTTACATTCGTCTCTCTTGCGATGATATCAAATGATGCTTGGATTCATTTCATATTTTGTTTATCAACTTGAAATCTCAATTTGATGCTTTTCAAGCTAGCTAGGCCTTTATTCAAATACAAATATGAAACTTGGAATCATTAACATATCTACTAGAACATATGAAAAACAGGGTTTATGGTTTCCATGATGAATTGATGATGTAAGAAAGTGGGTGTGTCACTCAAATTTGAGTCTAGAAACCATCCCATATCGTTAAGGCATGTGACTATTCTATCCATGACAAATTTTAGTGCTTACATAAACTATTTGAAAACAATTCAACGTTGGCCCCATTCGTAGGTCCATGTTGCTAGTGTCTAGTCCTCGTGCAATTTTCGTTCCTCCTTCATCGTTCCTTGTTCCTCATTCCTTGAACATGGTGTAGTCCCCAAGATCCATTATTTTTGTAAAAAATTACATACTAATGGCATAAAATTATCGATGAACTTTTTTCGTCAATATATAGCAAATTCGTCGCAAGATTATTTACATTCGTCTCTCTTGCGACGATATCAAATGATGCTTGGATTCATTTCATATTTGGTTTATCAACTTGAAATATCAATTTGATACTTTTCACACTAGCTAGACCTTCAGTCAAATGCAAATATGAAACTTGGAATCATTAACATATCTACTAGAACATATGAAAAATAGGGTTTATGGTTTCCATGATGAATTGATGATGGAAGAAAGTGGGTGTGTCATTCAAATTTGAGTCCATAAACCCTCCCATATCGTTAAGGAATGCCAATAGTCTATCCATGACAAATTTTAGTGCATACATAAGTCTTTTGTCTTTTTTCAATGACTATGTAATGAATCTCAATTCTAAGAAGATTCAAATAGGTAACAATATTGATGAAATCTTATACGATCATGATGGTATAAAAATGAAAGAGATTCTCTTGGTTTGAAGAATAATTTATCCTCTAATGAACAAGGCCAAACACATGAAGGTGGAAGCTCACATGGCCCCTCCCCTCCCTCTCACATCACTCTTAATTGATCCCCAAAACCCTATCTATAAAATATAAAATAATCGAAAGCAACGTCCTATTAAGATTCATGCATAGAAACTACAAAAACAAAAATTAATGAAGGTACATGAAATTATGTGTTTCTAAATGATATTTTTAGTCTACCACGTACTTTACTATATTGACAACTATTTTAAGGTTTCAAAAAATATTTAAACAACATGTAACCTAGGATATAAAAACGTCGCATAAAACTTAAAAACATGTAATTAATCCATGACATTAAAAGTAAATTATTTTAAGAGAATAATGCATACAATTTAAAATATTATATAGTCATGTACCTAATCCAACCTCAACATATGTGTAATCATCCTTATTCTCTATCTTGATCTTCTTCATCGAACTTGACATCTGTATCATCATCTGGTTTTGAAACGATGTTGAAAGGATTGATGATATCATCATCATCATCAATGTCATTTTCGAGCATATTTTCATCAACATCATCATCAGGAATTGTAATATTGTCTCCTACGCCTAGATCATGATCTTATTCATCTTATTCATTTGTCGACCCTCCATGATCTTCTGGATCTGTCTGATATTCTGTCGAATCATCTTCTTGATCTTCAATATCATCTTCTTCCTATAAATGAGTATACTTAATTGGCCTTCCTCTTGGATCATATCTAACAACAAATGACCAATCCATTTCACCTGGAACACTTCAAAAGTATATGAAAAATACAGTACACATGTAGTCACATTAGTATAATATAAAATAACTGAATAAAATGGGTGAAATTGCTTACCTGTCCATCTTTCAAACCATATTCTAGATAAATTTCCCTCTGTTTTACATTGGCATCTTCATTACGATGAGCTTCTCTAACCAATTCAGATAGTCGTTGCCATGATAAACTACCTCCATTACGTTTTTTACATCTTTATATCCATACATTCATCCAGTCAAGATTGTTTGCAATGTATAAATGCAGTGCATCCCACTCTAGAGCAACTGAATCAAAAAAACATAATTCACCAATATTAAATATTAGTTATAACATACAATATGAAGGTAATTATAAATATTT